>JAVSBT010034453.1:0-35770 GCA_033118115.1 Pharyngocirrus eroticus
TTTTATAATGAATGATTATTTGGGACATATGTTGGTGCATATCTAAAAAAGCAATTAGACCCTCATGACGCCTTAAATTAAAACCCAACAAAATGGAAACTCATAGAAAACTGGTTTCTCAATCGTTGTATCAAGTTAATAGATGAACAAAAGATCAAGAGGTGTCAGCAGGAAGTCATGACCCTTTTTGTACTTTCATTATTCTCCTTTGGCCTTCACATACATATAGAGGTCTCTCGGCTGAATAATTGATACACAACTTTGTGCCATCTTGGAGGGCAACATTGGGTGTGTTCTATTCATGTGCCAAGCTTTATTCAGATTCATTGCGCAAATTATTCTACATAGTAACAAATAAAAATGCAGGTGACACATTTATCGTTTAATTCTTTTGACTGATAGCTTAAATTATTGAAATAAGAGGGCAGTTTATTAGCTCCTACCTCTTACATTTGCATCTCGTCTGCCACTTTCGGTCTTCTTCACATACGCTGGTGTGGGGTACTAGTACATGTGATGGTGTATTCTGCAAAGTTATGGAAATTCCTTAATGGTGATTCATTACAGTCTTTGTACCCCAGTAAAAAAGGTGAATGATTTGTTTGGGCATCTGTTAAGGTTTTTAGAGGCTTTCAAACTTTTTCTTATCTACATATTTCAGTATCCACCCCATTATGTGAATGACAACCGCACAACTAGATGGCAGAACTGGATCCAAGGCATTTTGAGTGACTTCACAAGTGAAAAGTAGGTCGTTATAAACACTTGAATTTATGAATAAAGTTGTATGATGAATTGAAATTGAATTTGAATCTGGTCTAAAGTCATTCCCCTCCCTCCAAAAATAACCTGTTTACATGAAGTCTTTAAATTGTGAAAATTAAATTTCAGCATTTTTCTTTTTGTGGTAGACATTTTTGTATAAACATAATTTTGGGGGTTTATAGAAATTAGAAATACATAAACTTGGGATTAATAGCTGATATTTTAAAGTGATTTGATTTATTTTTAGGTGCCAGCAAGTTGCCTGTGAATTTGATGCGATTTATGGGATAGCTAAAGCTCCAATAGAAAATTCAACAGCTGTTCTAATAGTAGAAGAAAAACTTCAGAATGCTGTAGCAGAACTGAATCCGAAGCTTAGAAAAGTAAGCTTGAATACTGATTGTTAGACATTATGCTATGAAGTCTTTTCTTAGTTATGATATAAGAATACCACAAAACAATGTAGTGTTTGACTATTGATTGATGTTGTCTTGTATGTTTTGTTTTTGGTATTTGAATCAATTTATTTTCTTTTTTAATCTCAGATGATGGACAGGAGGACCATGGAATGTACCGACACATCAATGCTTATCCTTCAAGTACAAGAAACCAACTCAGCCGTGCATCATTTTATGATGGGTAGGTACACGTTAGGAAAATTAAGTTTGAAATTATGTGAAAGGAAAAGTAGATTTTTTGATAACCAGTTGTATTGAGAATTTGGAAATTACAGATATGCTATAAATAATGCAAGAACAGATTGTACAGAATATCCTAGTTTTTCTTGTAAAATATTGAGAGTGTTGACTTTATGAATTGCTTTCAATTTATATTGTTATAATTTTGTTTTTAAAGAAATGAGGGAAACTAATTATTCTGTCATTTGATTACTTCTATTGTGAGTCAATAGAGATGTTTTATTTTATCTTTCACAGAACACAAAATGAGTGGATCTCTTTGCATGACTAGCGTGGTAGTCTCAGCCCTATGTTCTTTGAGTAAACGTTACATCAGTATGGAAGTAGCAGCAGCAGGTAAGATAAAAGACCCTATTCCAACTTGTAGTTGTTCCTTATTTTTTCAGTATGCTGTTTTTATTGCATGATCCCCATCATTTGTAAATTTCTGAAGCGAATCGGTCAAAACAAAAGATGAATTTCTTTATATTTATGTGTACATTGTATGTTTTTTTTTGTTTTTTTTTATTCCAGCGGCTGGTGATCGACTTCTTGACTTGACTTCTAGAGATGGCGACTGGTTTTTGGATGAGTTATGTAGTATGAGTGGAAATGTTAACCATTTACTGAGTCTTCTTAACAATCCAAAAGTGGTATGTACTTTGAATCCCAAAAGAAACATGAAGACTTCAGGAACTGTAAAAACCCTATGCTAGTAACTACTTAGTGAAAGAGCAATCAATTAAATGTAATTCTGTTTGCCCAGGAGTTAGACCTTTCAAGTAAACTATCAAATCCTAATAATTACATTTTAATTTAAACAATGAATTTCATTGTCCAGATTCATTCAAGTCATGGACTTTATTTTACCTGTTATCGTCAATCTTCTTGACATCTCACAGTAAAATGTTCCTTTTTTTATTAATACTCAGATTCCCCTACTCCCAGCAAATGTTTCCAACTCCATAGTGCAGGCAATGGAAGCCACTCATACAGTTTACCTTGGTCTGCAGGTATGTACATTGAGCTAATATTTAGCATTCCCTTTCAAATTATGGATCTTAACAAAAATATACTTTATATTTATGAAATGTTGATTGAGATTAATATTCTGTTAGTCTCAAGTTTCCAACATTAATACATGAATTAATACATGACAAAAAATCCCCCTTTTCTTTGTTTTTTCAGGAGTTGAATGTAAATTTCCGAACCATCATTGTGCCGGAAGCTGTTAAAATCTTGCAGGTTGAAGACCCCAGTGTCATCACTGCTGTCGAAAGGTTAAGAGAGATTGTGAAAGAAGCAGGCATTTCACTGTCGGACATCTTACAGAAATTACAAATACAACTCATGAATGCTATCATGGGAATGGAGGTAAGCACTCTCTGTAGTTTGTTTCAATACTTACATTTTCAGAGGTAGATTTAGGCAGGTCCCTTAGTGTTTATCAAATTTTAGCCATTTCGTTATTCCTTGATCCTCAGATAAAAATATCTTCTTCAATTTCTGAATTGTTCAACTTGGAACCCATGCTGAAACTATTTCCATATCTGATGCTTTTCATATCTAATTTAAGTATGAAATTTGATCAATATCAATTGGTTTGTAATTTGTTCTTCATTTCTCCTATTCAGAGTACTAATGAAGAGATCATTTTGATTGTGAAAAAAATGAGAATCAGATTTGATGAACTATTGCAAGGTCCTGATCCAGAGTCCATGGAGTGTTTGACTCCAGGTCAGATGCTTCTCATGGGATTCAACGGTCTTTTCACAAGACTGGACACAGATTTCCATACAATGCTGGATGCTACAGGAAGAGTTCATGCACCTGACAACTGGAAGAAGGTTGATGTAGTCAAAGAAGCTAGATCTTTACAAGTAAGCTGAGACAGAATAAAATACATCTTCCGGTGACAAATGTAAAATATATAGCCTGAAGATGTTGTGATTAAATATTTAGAAAGAAAATGGCAAATAAAGTGATATATCATTCACAGATATATCATTCACAGGATGAATATGATGACCTTCTCCAAAAGTGTTTTATACTACATTATAAGGTAGCCTGATGATAGGAATGAGCATAGAACACTGTGTTTAGGTTTAAACTTTTCGTAGACAAATGTTCAAAATCCATCAACTCTTATGATATGAGGTTCTAATTTCAAAATAATTTCCTGACTATTCGGTTCACAAAGTCTCCTATTTAGTTGATCAACATTTTAAGCATTTTGTGTAATTCAGACACAGCAGAACATTGACTCACTTTTTTGATTCTTTTTAAAAATTTGTAGTTGACTGCATTCAATGAAACAACTCTTGGCTTGTTGTCGCATGTGAACTTTGTCAAACAGATCAGAGCCATGCTGGACTTTTTTCAACTGTGCAAGGATTGTGTGGGTATTGGGCAGGGTAAGTAAAGACCTTTTATCATACAAAGAAATATAGCTTGATGGTACTTATGGATCAATTCATGTCCAAGCTACTGAACCTTCGACATTTTGGCAACTGCTTGATTGTTCAATTATGACTGTTTACCTTTTTCTTTATCAGATCTACCAAACACGGCTGTTTATGATGATGAATTGTTTGCAAGACCCATTAAACACTTCATAGCAGAATATGTTAGAAAGCAGGTATGTCAGTAGGCTTGTTTATCATTTTTGTAGATTTTTCTTCAATTTTTTTATATCACAAAATGATTGGTTTGTCTTCTGCTCAAAATACTTGAGGCACTTTGAAATGTTCTCATTTCTTGACAAATTTCCTTTTTACAGATTATAGGCCAGCCTTCGCAAACACTGGGATATGTTCTTTGTCTTTATATCAATGCTCTAAGAGTTGATGTGACAGCGGAAATTGAATTGAGAGACATAGGTGCAGAATCTAAAGTATTCATTGAAGATTTGTGCAAGAAAGCCGTGGAACTAAACCTGAAAAACAAAAGTTTTGAACACGTCCATTTGACACAAGCTAGTGCCCTGATTGGAGCAGCTGATGTAGCTTGGAGGAAGTCGGACCTTGCATGTAGACTTGATGGACATATTAACCAATACAAAGCTGGCATACAAAGGGCACAACTCCAGTTGGCAAGGTTTCAGTGGATGCATGAGGATACACTGCTGAAGGCTGGAAAACAAGCAAATCAAATGGTTATCCCTGCTAGAGCTACAGTCATGTCAGAACTCAGAAAGGTAAAGTAAAATATGTTGATGTAACAGCTGAAATTGATGTTTGTATCAATAATTACAATGTGTGATCTCAAAGGAAAACTTTTTAAATCTACTGCTGTGATATTTTAGAGCGACTGTGTGTGTATAGTGGCACAGTTTTTGGCAATAGTAGCTGATTTTTACACCAATTTTGTTCATTGAGTGGCTTTGAAGCTAGAAATTAAAATTTGGTCTTGTTGTTTAGTTTGGAAGAAAGTGCGATGCTGAAAAATTCTTTAGAAAAACTTTGAAATTATTAATGTTGAAATACTTTAAAATTCTAAATAATAATTAAGAAAAATTGTATATGTATTTTCTTGTACTATTTGTTTTATAAAAGGGAGTTCAAACATTGATGTCTCATGAAGTGGCTATGCATGGATTGGTTGAAAAACATCTACAATTGGAGTCCAGTATAACACAGAGACTAAAGTGGGCAGCTGGAGCTAACCCAACTCTCACGGCTGTCTTACATCAATTTGAAAGCTCATTGACAAGTAAAAACGCTATGATACAGGTAAGATAATTATGCATGATGTTAACATTAGAAACGTAAAAATCCAGAATGATAAAAAAATTGATTGCTAGCAGATATTTTAGATATTTTGTTTTAAGTTTTGGTCTTTGCTGTAAATTTATCTGACCCTAGTCCATCTTTTCTCCTTATCCATGGAACATAAAAATTCTTCTGACTGATCTGTTCTGGTCAGCACTATGCTAAATGTTTCTATTTGGTAAATGTGTCTAAGAAATGAAATTACTTTTGCTATTTTTTAATGCAATTGAGAATGCGTATCTATTATTCTGTTTTCCAATTATTTTTTTTATGTACATGTATTTCTTTCAATTGTTTGATAACTTTGAATTTTACAGCATGAAGGTCAGTTAGCCAGTGAAGTGGTGACTATCAGTAACGCTGTCCTACACTTTGAAGCATTGAGGACAAGGACACCTGAAGCTTTGTCATCGGATCAGAATTTTCTCATGCTTATTAATAGGTTTGTAAACCCCAATATCCCAAAAGTGTCTTTAACCTTCGTTTTCGTAAAACAAAACGAAGTTTGTTATTTGGTAAAAGAGTTCTTACCCAACCCCTAGTCAGATGGTGTATTAACCAAATGACAAGACAGGTTTTTTTTTCATTTTAGTAGTTGTAAATAGATACACTAAAGGCTGCTCTTTTTTTTGTCAAACTCACCCTCACTAATTTGGCAGATAGATAATTCTTACATCATTGTTCACACACATTTGAACAATTAATTGAATAGTGATATCATGTTTCAATGTCATTTAGGTGCAAAGAAAGCTGTCTTCTTATAGAAACTTGTAACAGTTGTGTAGATGACATTGAAGAAATGTTGATGGAAGGAAAGGTAAGAAAGAAAATGTCATTAACTTATATAATTATCCACTTTCATGTAGTATTAAAAGCAATATTTGCCAATGTTTTAGTTGTCAACATGCATAATTTTTTACCTCTAGGGCGTTGAGCTCTCAGAACTAATTGACCAAGATTGGGTGAAGAAGATGCACGACCACATCTCCAAAGAAGTGTCCAATATGAATAGCAAATTGGGAAAATTTAGAAGTGCTGCAGAGACCACTAAGGTAGTACAGACTATTCTTGTGAATTTGGCTTTATACTTGTTCAGAGTTGTGTACTTCTGACTTCTGGAAGCATTCCTGTACATGACTCTTCAAAGCCCCTGAGTGGAACAAAAGATAATTCTTATCTGATTCTAGAACAGAAAAAGTTTTATTCATGAGTCATAATTGGCTATGTCAATTTTATCTATGACTGTTAGCCCTGTTATATACTTGTATAATATTTGCAGACACTCTTAGTTTCTAATGAAATATTTAAGTTGCATTTTGAGTTACTTGATTATTAACCTTTTCTCATTTTAGGATGGAGTGAAAAGTCAAGTCAACAACATCAGAACAGTCCTCTCCAGTCATCACAAACTCATGTCTGATGTCAGAAGTATTTTGAAATCATTAGCAAAGGTGGGTGGTTTTGTTTTGTTTTGTTTACAGCATCCTCAAGCCACGACATTTTGAATTTATCACAAATGAATGCCCTTGAATTCTCTTTCTTCAAAATTTGCACCAAATTCAGGTGAATCTGCAGATTTATAATCTGACATATTAGCTGCTATTTGTCAAATGTATGTTTGGTATTTCATTTCTTTAATGTTGGTAAGCAAATTTGTAATTGAAAATGTTCAACATTTTGTATTTCAACAGCAAGAAGAACAAGATCATGGCCCTGTTCCCATCCCAGGTGGAATCAAAGAATATGTTAATACTTACAAAACCTTCTCAGAAAACTTTACGACCGTTCTCAAATTAGTGATAAGTGAAGATTTGGATCAAGGAATCATAGAAGAAATTAAAACCATGGTGATTGTGTTACGAGAGCAGATAATTCTGTAAGTAGTCATGTGTTTTGGAGTGTGATAGCATTGTAGCTTGATAGTATTATCTTTGTTGTTATTCTTCTTCTTATGATTATTATTATCATAATTATTTTTACTATGATCATCATCATTAATATTATTATTTATCATTATTTGGTTGATTTATTTGCAAGGCACAACTGTAGCATAGCTTACAGATGACAAGGACAAAAGATAAAAAAAAATAATGGAATGACTTTTACTAGATGTGATGGTAAAAGAGATTATACAAATGATTGCAGTTTGCTAATGTTCCATACCATTTGGAAAATGAATTGACTTGACATATTGAAATGTCTTAACACCAGATGGTGTTACAAGCTCTTTTCGTCCTATTTGACAGGGTGTGAGGGTGTGTGTGTGCTATCATATAAGCCTGTTAATAGTCATCATGTGTTAGTTTTATGACAATAAAAACCTCAAAATGAAGATAATATTTCTGGGTACCAAATAGTGAGGTTCTTCAAGGACCAGACAGTTTATTCCCATAATAAAGTGTTAGAAAGTCCTTCAGAATTTTTCAAATTTAGCCAGAACCTTAATAACCATGTTACAAGATCCTTCAACATAATATTTTAATGTGCACCTTGTGTTTTATGCGATAATGGAGATATTAGATTCTCACTAAATGTGTTTCCCTTTTGCATTTTAGCATCTACAATGACTTGGTGAATTATGCCCCATCCCTGTCTTCCCTTGGTGGAGGTAAGCTGGCAGATGTAGGTCAGAAGAAGGGAGGAGACACCTACCCATCAGCATCTCCAAGTAAGGTATCTGAGATCAGTACAACGCCTCCTGCACTTAGTGGCCTTGGGAGTCCAGCTGCTTCTACAAGTTTACACAAACTAAGTGGTAAGTAAACAGAATAAAAACACAAACATGCATCTATATGAAATGATCAATAGATCCATGCTATTAATACGTCTGTGTTCCTTTGTAATTTGTAAAAGATTGGCCAGAAATGCATGAACTTTGGACTTATTTATTTCTAATTATGTCTTACATACTTTTCATGATTTAGGATGCAAGTAATTGAATAAGCAATCAAGACCCACTTGGATAACTTTCTTGTACAAATGTATCATTTTGACATTAACTGAATGTATTGATATTTATCTTGGTGACTACTTACAATACATCATTAAGTGATATTTTATTGATTTCATTACGGGGGCCTGGAGGGTCTTGGAGAGATTTTTTTCATAAGTGGGCATATGGCTTTAGTTAGCAGTTTCAATAAAATAATTATTCTATACAAGTATTTATTTTGGGCTTTTACAAAATTTCAGCTCTCATTTATCACTCAAAACTTCCATATTTTTCTTTATAAAAGAGACATAGACCTATCAAAATATTCTATTTTGGCTATATGCATGCTCTAAAAGATGATGTCTTTGTTTTTGTTTTTGGTATCTTGAAAGTTGCAAAAGTTTGAAAGAAAAATTAAAAAATGTTTTAATGTTTTTTGATATGTTTAATCAAGTGCAGGGAAGTTTTAGTGATATCAAATATATCAGACATATGTTATTATTGTATGGTTAATCTATAGTACGAACAAACATTGATTTGTCGAATGCCGTGCATTGGAATTCATTCAGAAAATCATTTTGTATTGTTAAAGGGTCAAGAATCTACCCAGGCTTATCAGTGTAACCAAGGCAGTTTGTCCTTAGAAAGCAATGGCTATTGGGACAGATCTACAGATTCTTTTAATTCCACTTGAGTGTCAAATAGAACTAATGAAAAGATGACGTCATTTCAGTGGCAAATCATGAAAAAGATATTTACAATTGAACCGTGTTTAGGTTATGATACTTGTGCAGATTTTGTCAGTTTTGTAACGAGTTAATAATAGATATGATCAGATCTTTTAGAAAGCATTTGCGAATATTACAAAAATAGTATTAGTATTACATAGTTTTATGATAACAAAGTTGAAGGGCAGGTTGCTCCCTTTGTGCATTAATTTTAAAAATTTCGACAGGACCTGCTTACTTCTCCTCATTTTACCAAAGTTTAATCAACCTTAAATATAAAAAGTGTGATACACTAAAACATTAAGCTATTATTACAGATTTCTCTAACAGTCTTTGATATTCTAAAGGTTCAGACATACTGTGATCCTTTCAATTGTAAATAGCTTTCACCATGAGATTTTTCATCTGGGTTCAAAGAGAGACTGTCTCGATTGATCTTTACAAGTGAAAAGAAAATGAACAACCAAGCGCGTCATTGGGCTTTGTTAAAAGCCTTCATTTAGATAAAATGGTAAACCTATTTTTCATCAAGATTTGTGCCTTTACAAGGCTGTTTTCATGATCTTATCATGCTCATTATGTGACCTTTTTTCTGTGTATTATTAGCTGCAACTCCAAAGAAGGCAGAAAAGATCACAAGAGATCCAAGAACAGGAAAAGGTAAGCATGTTTATCATTTGTCTTCAGATCATGTGAGGTGTCTTGTAGCTTGTGAAAGTATATTTCTAAAAATGTATTCATATGTAAGTCTTGAGTTCTTCTAAAAAGTAAAAGTGAAGTCTTGTCCACTGTCAAGGCCCATCAGGACTGTGTTATCTTCAGTTCCTGTAGCACACCTGAGTAAGAACTTTTTCCCCTAGACAGGATGCTTGTCCATCTCAAGTTCCTTTCCAGGAATTCTCTGGTACCTATTTAATGTTTCCTTGGTAAAGAAGGGACATGGGCACTCTATGTTTTTCCTAAAGACATGGAGCAAGGCATGAGGGGGGGGGGGTCAAACCCTCAACCTTTTGATCATAATTCACCTACTTTGTCACTGAGCTAGCATGCTCCTGTGCGTGATAATTGGTTGATCCAAGTGGGACTTACAGTATTTTTTGTTCTATTTTGCAGCAATTCAAGAAAGGAATTCTTATGCAGTGGGAGTGTGGAGAAGGGTTAAACTCAAACTGGATGGACGTGATCCTGAAATGAATAAGAGGTTGTCAGTAGCAGAACAGGTAAAATATCTTGAAATATACTTGCATCGATTATGTAAAAAATCTGCCTTTCCAGATAAAGTATAAGAAATTATGGAATTATAATAAAACTATTTTTACTATAAGATTATATTATAGTGATTTTTTAGTTTAAATCATTATATGTGTTTTAATTTGTTAGGTCGACTATGTCATCAAAGAGGCCGCCGATGCTGATAATCTCTGTATGTTGTATGAGGGCTGGACGCCCTGGGTGTGAAGGCTTAGAAGAAGAAGAAGAGCAACGATAAAATTCATCTACTGTACTCTACAGTATCATCATGCAAAAAACGAGCGACGCAGATGCAGCCCGACTCGTATTGCTGGAGACTAACAAATTAATGTTAGCTTGCAGGACAATCTATCATAAGACTATACTGATGCATACTCCCGCGGCCCGGCCGGTAGGGCCTATCAAAGGGAGAGTATTTTGCTTCGTATAGGATATTGATTGACCCCTTGAAATAAA
This sequence comes from Pharyngocirrus eroticus, assembly GCA_033118115.1. Taxonomy (NCBI): domain Eukaryota; kingdom Metazoa; phylum Annelida; class Polychaeta; family Saccocirridae; genus Pharyngocirrus; species Pharyngocirrus eroticus. Next base: position 10,580 of record JAVSBT010034453.1, read on the forward strand.
AAATTAAAATATGAAAAATGAACACCATTGGAGATGGACAATGTTTCCACTAATGAGATTTGTTCATCAGATTTTTATTGTCAAATTTGAAGACCAGACAAGTAAAATGATATATTCAACATATATTATCAAGTAAAGATGATGAAGATTGACATCAAACCAGTACGAACTCTTTTATGCTTTGTATAGGTACTAATATTAACATCCATACTGATAAAAAAAATTGGACCTTGCATCATTTGACTGACGTAAAATCAGTGTTTGTGTCCTAATGATATGCAGGGAATGAAGGCAGTATTTCTAGCCAGTAATAATGACAATTTAACTATAGGTTAAAAGTGGTATAGAAGCCTTAGATTCCTTAAAAATGTTTGCAAGGTAGTGAAAATGTTCACAGGAGTAAAGACTTAAGAACCTGTAAGAAAAGGAGGAATGTTTATTCCATTTCAAATTTGTTTTATTTTGTATATTGTATTGATAGCATAATGTAATGTTTGTGGCTTTTTTTTTTATTAGAATTCTCTCTTGCAAATTACAATGCTTCCAACTGTTATTATTCAGAATACTTTTCAGTATAGAGAATTGACACACAATTGTTACAGTCAAACCCAACATAGATGTCCCCTCTGTGTCGGAACGTAATCAATCCAAGTCTAGGGGAGACCTCTCTGGAGGGTTTTTACTGTAATTTTTACCCGTGTAAATTATTATTGATGGTATGGAAATGTATTGAAGGTTCTAGTTTTAGCAGTTCTTTCATTTCAACCCTGTCAACCAAAGTAAGAGTAGCTAATATACATGTTCTTCTAGTTAACCTGCTGTAAATCATGCTAGTGACAAACTTTCATATTTTGAGTCTTATTGTCACAATTATGTGTGGTAAAATGCATTACATGCAAAAAAATGTCATGAAAAGAGCTACGTTTCCTATTATGGGTTCTTTGCTATAGTGACAAACGGAAGCAATTGTTTCAAATGTAATTTTTTGATAGAGAAAGTATAATGCTTATATGAAAAAATCACAAATGCGTAAAAGGAAACATAGCTTAAATGTCATCAAGTGGAAAAGAGAATTAATACTTGAAATGTTTTAGTTCATACTCAAGAAACATGTATTGAAATCTGGAGTTAAACTTAAAGGGTGTAATGTAAAGTTAGATACTTAGGATTGGTTTCTTTCTTTTAATGTTTACTATTATCATTTACATGTGTTTATATAGTTAGCATTGTGTATGTCTGTAGTCTGTACTTATGTATGCTGTGATTACCACCATCTCCGAGAAATGCTTGTATATTGTGGCCAGGCAGCTTCAGTTATGCCTTACTTCACTTTTTTCCACAGGCCTGATATATAACAGTGACTGTGTATGATAAAAAAATCTGTTTACAGTTCAAAATTAACAGCCATAACCCACTAAAGGAGAGATCTACAATTTTTATCTCTTTAAAGTGCTTTTTTCTGGGGGGGGGGGTCTTAATTTGTTTTGCTGTTTCTTCAAAAAAGATATTCCTAGAGAATAATTCCCTCCTTAAAAACTGTCCTCTATGAAATTTGAAGCTCAGAGATACAGTTGAGAAGGATTGAAATATTGATCCATTGTTTGTCATATAAACAAGTTCTAATACTGTCCTCATATGAGTATTTTATATACACAGTGTTATAACTTATAAACTGCATTGTATTGTTGCATGTTTATGTGTACATTGTGAGAGTAAAATGGAAACTACATGACAATCATCATTTAGGTATGTACAATTTCTTTTGGAAACACATACCAATGGAATAACATAACCATTCTTTGGAGTTTAAAGCATGGTGCAATTCTTATAGATACCAGTGTGCAAATGTCATGGGGAACTATGGAACTGTTTAATCTGCATCTTGTTAACCTTGCCACAATATACAACTTCTCAGTCTTAGTAAAGTACCTTAATCCCTCTCTTGCTCGACACTAAAAGTCATCTACACCTGACTGACATTTATATATAGGATTAGACAGTTTATTAAGTACACCTCTTATTCCTCTTTTATTGGAAGTAAGTTTTGCTCTTATCCCCTCCAAGGTTATTCTGTCACCAAGGTCTTTTGTTGCTGAGGACAAATGGGTTCATTCAAGAATAGATTAATTCCAAAGTCGTCTCAAATTCTAGGCTACTGAATACAATACAAAGTGACTTTGATGTATATAAAACTAAGACTATATTTGGCATCGTAGAATTAATACATACTGTGTGAACATTTTTAGTTTTTATTTTATTTCATTTAAACATTCTATAAAACACTGTTGTTTACAGTTTTGTTGTTTTAGTTATCCTGTTAGTTTCTGTCATTAAAAGAAGAAAAATAAATCTTGTTTTGTTCTTATTTATTTCCAAGTGAATCCCTTGTGTGGTACTGTGTCTGAGAGTGATAAGCTGCATATCAGATATAGCCTTGAACTTTTCACTGCAGCGCAGGTCAAACTTGATGACAAAAAGAACTGTCTTCGTTTTATCAAGCTCTTCCTCTGCCATTAAGCTGCGAAAATTCAATTTAGTGTGTTTGTGCAATTAAACTGCTGTTGATTAAACTTTGGCTCTAAAACGCTGCACGACCTTGCTGTTTGCAACTCAATTGTAAAAAAATACTGTAAGTACCCCCCCCCCCCCCCCAAGAAACAAATTGGAAAGGCTGGACCCACACAGAAGCAAATTGATTTCCTGGGTACACTTAGTTAAGTTCGATACATTTACACAACATGTAAATGAATAACATTTACTTTGATGGATACACACAATATGGTTTGACAAGATATTGGCAGGAATTTGTTCTTGAATTAGTGTTGTCAACTAATTTCATCGACCTTAGAAAGTATGTCAAAGCCAAAATTGTAATTGCTTCACCAACTTGTTATATCAATGAAATTCTCTTTTGGATAAAACAGAAATGGGTCCAATGTTGTTAGTAAAAGAGAGAGAGAGGTTGGTTATGGTTTGGTCTTGAAGACTGTACTTGGATACATACTTAGAATTATAGTCTGTACTCCTATGTGATAGTCTAAATGGATAGGATAATTGCATGTTCTCTGATGTGTATTTCTAGATAAATGTGTCCTTGATCCTTGTATCAACGTTTTCCAACTTATAAAGAGAAGGTATTCTACGATCCACCTTAAGAAGAATTACATAATTAAAGAAATATTCTATTTTAGCATATAACTAATTATCACAATTATATTTCCAGGAACCTCATTTGTAAAGACCAATCCTAAACCAACTTTCTAACTGAAAACAGAATAATCCCACTGTATCTTTGTTTGAAAGGGTTTGAATATATCCAGTGACTTAGTTTTAATAAGAGAGGTCACTCTGAATGCAAGTTACCATTGAAAAAAGTAAGACATGTTTAAGGCAAAAAGAGAGAATGTGTCTGGTGCTCGAATACTTGCATCAACCACTGTTATTTTCAGATTAAAGAAAATCACATTTTTGTTAATGTTCCACACCCTTTCCATATATTATAGAAAAAAAACCATATTATCACATAAAAAATAACTGTTTGAGAAAACACAACCTTTACTTTGTTTGGCCTTAGGATATCAACAGGTAAAACTTGAATAAAAAAACTAAAACTAGTAAATTGATGCAAAGATGTTTTGCTTTCATGCATGTAACATGTATGTTTATTCATACATTTCATATACACATGCAAGACAATTTGACGACGTTTCAGTGAAAATGATATACATATAGTCTGAAATCAGAACACAAACTACATATATGACAAGATAACAAAAAAAATTAAATGTCATAGGAATAGAAAGACTTTGAAGCAAGACCCTTGCTATGGTTACAATGATAATCATATTTAAGATGAAGGGGTTGAAAGATGCTTGGGGGCTTCTTCAAAGATGAAAAGAAAAAAAAATACACAGGTCAGATATTTTTATTTGTCCATGTAGTTTAGAATTCGGTAAAACCTGACAGCAGGATTGTTAGCATTTGTTTGAGGGTTTGGGGTATCTTTTCCTCTTTGCCTTGTACATGTGTCCTTAGCATAGGTGTCTGTTTCAAATTCCTCTTTTTCACCCTGGAAATAACTATGTTTGAGTTTTCTTTGCTGCTATTTTTTGCTATAATGTTGGAGGAGGTCAGTCATCACCAGTTCCAGACACTGCTACATGGAGGTTCAACATAAAGTTATACAATTTTAAAAAGCCAAATGCCAAAATTGCCCTAAAAAACATCCACAAAAATGTGCAGCATATCTTAGCTAACTTGGCATTAGAATAAAAATATCAATTTTATTTTCAGGGCCTTTACTACAAACGCTACATTTCATCGATATAAGACGTCTAGTAGCAAAGAGAAATAAATGGCAGTTCCTCCAAAAAATCGAGACAAGTGACAGTAGAAAAATAGCTTGGATTTTTTTTCCTTTTTAATGGAGCATATTTTTTGTGTTGTTCTAAGCTATACAAAAAGCATGACTAATTAGAATTGATTCTTTGTCCATTTTCTATCGGTCTAGATATCTGATATGGGTGTAATTGCTGCAGTAAGGTTATATCATCAATTATTAGTATCTGTATATACCTGTGGGCTTTGTTCTGTGTAAAGTTGTACCTAACACAAAGATACAGCAGAAATCACAGTGAGACCACTACACTGGTGACATTCGGGTGACGTTTGACATTTTCATTTTCTCTCATTAGTGTCAGGTGCATGTACTTCTATGGACACTATTCTCAAATAGCCACACTTAGATCACATTGAAATTAACTGTAATTGAAGTCTATGCTGTCCTGTTCTCAAGGTTGTATTTAACCAGGAGCAAGTTCTTGATTTCTAATGAATCCTCTTTCTTATGGTCATCTGCCCTGTTTTCTGACATTGACCATAGAAAGGGGTGGAAGTGGGAAGTACCAGAAGTTTTCCATGATGCTTGTATTAGTCCTGTAAGGATTGTGTCAGCAGATAGCATTGTTTATTTCCCATTGAGAATATTCATTAAAAAATGCCCTTTGACCAACAAGGGGACAAATAAAATGCCCTCTTTTCAATCTTAGAAGTTGTTTGGTCTTTCTCAATCTGATGAATTAATTTATATAGGGTATTATGATGAATCCCTTGCAAAAAAATAAAATAGATTTAAGATGGCGGGACTTAGTGTTCATCATCTTCTGTCACATTTGATATTGGTTGTTCCTTTCACCTATGCACAAAGAAAAAAATAAAATGTGTACATCCATCCAACCATACCTCTCTCCATGTGCCCTCACTCTCCTCCCAACACACATTGGCACACTTAGGAATAGTGTGCTGTCATTTTGTTATACTGTAAACATCTGTTGTCACAACATTTATTTTAATTCATACAACGTATTGTATTAACGTAATATAGCTGTATTCTCAAATTGCCTTTTTATAGTCACTGAAAAAAACAAAAACAAAAAGCAATCTGACTCCCTTTGGAATGAAAAAAAAATAAGGACAATTTTTACTTGAAATGTCTCTGGATATTGTCATCTGTTGGACAACCAATCAGTGGAGAGTTAGCCTCCAAGGACATTCTACAGTCCTCATTTACATTTGTCTGTGATGATCCTTGCCTCTGTCACTCACTTAAATTCTCTATAGGAATCACGAAACAGATCAACAAGTTTGTCAAGCATTACAATAAGCTCTTCAATGGCATGATTAGATATACATGTACTCTTATAATATGGTTGTTCACCATGATTTAAGTATGTGTCTAGTACTGTATGCATATGATTTATTCAAAATGCAAACTTCGTCTTTGATTTTACTGGTTCTAGGGTCTTTATTGAAGAGGTTAATTTTCAATTAAAGTGCTTTTAGAGGGGAAAATAGAAGGTAGAAATACAAGGGGGGCCTAAAGGAAAATGGATACTTTACCTACTTAGTCATCATGCCAACCTACAGAGAATGTACCAATCTAGCAAAAGACAAGAAGAAGTGGCGGTCCATTGGAGTCAACCTCCTTCAAGGAGACCACACTCATTGATAATGATGATAATTTACAATGGGTCTTCTTATCAAATGCCTGACCAAAGTTACAACTAAAAAACTTAATATATTAATGTATATTGAAACAACAATTGGTATTATTTTTGCTGAGCTTGTTGCACCTGGTCTACACAGCACTCAGTATGAAACATTTGTTAAAAACATAATGAAACTCTGTGTTTGCATATGATTGAAAACAAATGTTTCTATGTGTTAAGGGCTCGAAAAAGTTTCGCGTTATAGAGTTTGCAGCCCTTAAGTATTGGAGAAATCCTAACCAAATGATATATTTTCAGAACCACAACTTTTTTCTTTAGCAATTGAATGAAAAATAAATTGAAATATAACATTTTCCCTAAAAAAATCCAAAAATACAATTTTTCTAATAAAAATTGAATCAACTCCTTCAATTTTTAAAATTTCAAAATACAAAAACAATCTTAATTAAGAGCATGTTTACAGCCTCAAAATCGTGTTTTTATATCTGATAGAAAAACTTATTGACCAAATGGTGGCATTTTTGATAAATGGTCAAAATTTGGTCCATTTTTGTATCTTTCTGCAGCAAATTAAAAACAATGAACAGCAACATTTAGATATAAAAACAAGATTTTGAAGCTATAAACATGCTCTTAATTTAGATTGTTTATGTATTTTGATATTCCAAAAATTGAAGGAGTTGATTCAATTTTTGAAAAAAAAAGTTAGTTTTTTTAACATGTCAACTTTTGATTTTTTTGAGATTTTTTTTAAGGGGAAATTGACCTTTCATTAATATGGATAGGTACACAATGAAGTGCTGAAACCAAAAATATATACTTAAACTAGTCAAAAATGTGTATTGAAAGTAAGAATGAGCTCTAAACTCAAATTGTTGGTAACAGAGTTGAACCTGTTTCGCCACCTTAACTAGTGTACACCAGTTGCTAAAGAAGGGTATATTTGTTTGGAGATCACCTTCTTAAAAACATCAGCAAATTTCATGTTTTAAACAAGGTGGAGTCATGAAGTCAATGTATGAAAAGAATGTCTAATCATGTTTATTAGTTCAGACTGTACAGATAATTGTTTACTAAAGCAACATTTAATACAGGCATAACATCATAGCATGTACAAAATCAATAGCTATGTTGTTGCTTAAAAAAATCAAGCTCAAAAACTAACAATACAAAAGACCTGTCACATCTGCGAGGGATGAATTAATGATCGGTTAAAAACTTTGCTTTTATCACTTATGGTGACCTTGGATATATTTTATGCAAATTGAATTTGACACAATCGCCAAGGCTAGAGTTATGAAAGCATAAAGCTGTGACTGATTTTAGAAATGACACCTACCATCTTTGTCCTTTGGGGGTGCTGGTGTCTGTGTCTGAAAAGATTATGTCACTTGGTTTTTTCCTTCATAGGTTCAATTGATATTTTTTTTAAAACCACCTTAATACATAGATGGATGGATGGATGGATGGATGGATGGATGGATGGATGGAAGGAAGGAATGGGGATGTAATAAAAAGAGTACCAGTACCAGCTGACAATTTGACATAAAGAAGCAAAAAAGCCACTCCGAATAGGTTCATTTTTGAATTTATTTGCAAATTTTCGTTGTTAGCTACAACTTCAGACAATAAACGTAAAATTGCAAATAAATTCAAAAATGAACCTATTTGGATCGGCTTTTATGCTTCTTAATATACAGAAATATGTACAATTTATGATACTTAAAATCATCCAAAAAATATTTATTTATTACTATTAGAGTATGCTATGACAAAGATTTACAATGAAAAAGCTCAATCTACAAAATATCATTTTTTTGTAATAAAATTTGTAATTTTTCAGATAGGGCTTATTGTTTTTCCACCATTGATTTCCTTCTGTATAAGATTAATATAGTCCCTTAAACGTGTCTTGGCTTATTCTTAATTGGTTTTTGATATATAGGTCATCATAGACTTCAAAGGAGAGCAGATCATTTTTTATTGACTAAATCATAAAGTTAGTGGCTTTCATAAGTCATGAAAAAACTCTTTGATTGATATAAGGCATGTCATCATTGAAATAGAGCAACAGTTGGTGCATATTATAGTGGATGAAAATGACTGTTGATATATCATCATATATGTTGCATGCTATACCATCAATATTTTTTTGTGAATTTTGCAGCTTTCTTTACTAATTTTTTTCATAACTGTCTTCCTCTTTTAATGGAAGTACTCTGCAATAATTTTCTATAGAATTATGCTTCTTAGGGGCCATCCATAATTGTCATCATTAACCCAAGTGTACAAACCGTACACTTTTTTCTGACCCCCCTCTCCCCCTAAAGTGTACATCAAATGTTGGTTTTGAAATACTGAAAATTGTATCAAATATAATGGAATAGAATTTGATTGTATCTGATAGTGCTTTCAGATTTCAAGAAATAAACTATCATTATTAAAAAAAAAAAAAAAGAAATGTTTTTTTGTTTTTTTTCTTCAACATTTTCAGAAAGTGTACGTTGGCCTCAACCCCCTCCCCCCCAGCGTACGTCTCATACGCTCGGGTTAATGATGATAATTATGGATGGCCCCTTAGTACTTTGTGGAACATTATAATTTACACTTTGATTTGCTTTTCTACTTTGTATGTAGTACAATGTATTAATTAACACACTTTTCAAGGTTGAGAGTATTTTTAGAAATGTGAAGCTAGTACAACTCAAGATGAAATAACAACCCCATCTTATTTGATATTTCCAAGAATAAACAGCAAGTGAATATCTGAAGGTAGAATGGCTTGAAAAAATGTCACTAGATGATAATGATATTGATCATAATAATAATGATAATTATATTAATGACAATGATAACAAAAATAATAATAATAATGAGAAGAAATAAACTAAACTTTTTTTATTTTTTTATAATAATGATGATGATATTACTGCTATTATTATTGTAATTACTATTATAAGGCCATTCTAAATTGATTAGTTGGTTGATGGATTATTTTGCATAAAAAATTGGCCGGACTGACCGATTTGTTTTCTTCCTTTCTTTATCTTGATGAAACGCAGACTACACCTGACCTTTTAAATCAAAACGACAGAACGAGTTGTTTGGATTTGCATGGAATATGCATTCATACAAGACTACACATTTATAATTGATTTTGTTGCCTATGTTTGACATAAAAGAACAATTTGTCCCACTTTTGATAAGGGGTAAGGTAAAGCAAAATTTTTATCTGGGTCCTTAAAAAAACCTGTAAAACACTCTAAAACAATGTAAATATTCCTCCCTCCACATTACTCTTGCCCCTCCCCCCCTTCACCCTTGATCCAGATATATGTTGAGGGCAAGTTATTCAGTATATTTTCATGAGGTTATGCATCATTAGTTTTAGGTTTTGAATGTATTGAGCAAATGAACTGCACTAGTGCTGTCATTAATGATTAATCATAAGAAAATGATATTTCTGAATCCTTTGGGTAAAAAGAAATTAGTTTGGATTGATTGAAGAATAATGTTGGCCTTTTAAGTCCATGTAGACAATTTGGTGATACAAGCATCTGCACACTGTTAGTAAAAAATAGTGATGTTTAGTGTTGTCAGTGATATTCAGTGGTAAAATGGCATCAACACTAACAATAGTGGTTCAAAAATATCTCTGTTTTGAGTTGCTATTTACCACTAATCATCACTATGAGTGGAAAAAGAAAAAAATATAGAATCATCTCAACAGAATTTAGAATGAACGTGTTTTACAAATCAAGAATGACTCCCATTTCCGGCCATGATCTTTACTCGTTCTTAGTTCAAGGGTATCAATATCAAATCTTTCTGATATTTTACATCAAAGATAAAAGACGACAATGACTATGGAAGCAATATCAAATTTGATTTTTTTTACCTGTAATAAATCATATATCAAATAATATACATGTATATACAAAGACTTTTAATCAACTATTTACATTTGTTATTTATTGTACTATAACTTATAGTGATACACATGTATGTATAAACAATAAGATATGCATTACACTTTGAAATGAATCTATATTACACTGGCATATTGACTTATTTTCTTCAGAAACATATGTTTTTCTGTGAGTTACTATCGCAGCATTATCTTTTTTATGTCCATTGATTTTCAGATGGTAGAAAGTAAGTACAGAAATGTCATATTCCTGATTCTGATGGCTCAAAATGTAATCTCAGCATTAGTAAAAATGTAAATCCTTCAATGCAAACCTGATGGGCTATTGTTATTCCAAGAAGGTCTTTGACTTTTGATGGATTGGAAGATAAAAATATCTTTTACAAGTGATATATCACAAAATATAGAGCCTAAAGATGACAACTGAATTTGATTAATTGTAAAATATTGAAATTAAAGAATATTTGTCTTTTTAAAAAAAAATAAAGTTCTTAATTCTAAAACCTGTATTATTCTCCCATAAATACAATAAGATACCTAACTTTCCTTTCAACATGGATTTAGGTGGGTGGCTTTATCAAAAAAGGTAAAGAAAGAAAACTCTCTGAGTGCATTAGAATATTAATCTTTTCCAGCAAATTTAATGCACTTATAGTTACTCTGGAGGTCTTTGACTTCTAGGGTTAACTATTTCCAATAAAGAAAAAAATAAACAGAAATAAAAATGTTTAGACCAAAATGTTTTGCTCTAGAAGTGTGTTTCTAAAGGTTGGCTTTTTCTAAAAAAAATGAATAGTATTTTTTCAGCCATACCTATTGTTACTCCAAAAGGTCTTTGACATTTGCTAAAATTCTTTCTTAAAAAGAAAAAGAAAAGAAAATCCATTACTTTTTAAACACAAAACAACATAAAATGTTATCTCTGAGGAAAAGACTCGCAGAGCTATTGTTCAAGTCAATCAATAGCTATATAGCAGACGTGATTCAAACTCTTGAAAGTACAATGATTAAACTTCCTACTTAATTTGTCAGTCTCATTACCTCCCTCTTGTGTGCCGGAGCCATTTGCTCCTCGGGGTGTTGACCAGCATCTTCTTGAAAGCAAGCCTGAATGTATGATTCTGAACAGCGTAAATGATAAACTTAAATCCACTTGCAGCATACACACAAAGAAGTCCCACTTTTATGATGATATAAGAGCCTTGAACTCCATTTGTACCAACCCAAGTCAAGAGGGAGATGAAAAATGGTCCCCAGCAAACTATAGTACAAATGAAAATGTAGAAATAGACCTTGGCTAAAAGAGTGTCCTCCATGAACTGTTGGAAAGTGAGTGTGTTTGTGGCATGGATCTTTCTTTTGTGGACAACAGCTGAGTAGAATAGTTTGGTATAAATGATTGACCCAATTAAAAGAACTGGTAGGAAATGTCCCAAAACAAGTACAAACATTTGAAAGGTTGGCAGCAGTTGACTTTCACACACAAGTCTTTCGTTGATTAGAAGTTGAATTATGTGAATAAAAATACTATAAATCCAGATACAAGCTACATATACCCCTATCCAAGTACAGGTGAATTTGTCCATGTAATAAATAGGATGGGCCACTGCTAAATATCTGTCAGCCATCATGAGGCCTGTGTGAAGCAGGCTGCAATGGAGTGGGATTGTCCTTAGGGTGGCCCAAGCATAGCAGACAGTAGAATTCCTAGCCCAATAGTGGTGGACAAGGACAATTTCTGCAGCTAGGAGTATACCGGCTATTAAATCAGCTACAGCTACTGACACAACTATAATGTTCGTTTTCACTCTTAGTTTTTTACTCTCGCATACAGCAACCACCACCAAAGTGTTACCAATGAGAAGTAGTAGTGCTAATGCAATCCCCACCACATATAGGATAATTCTGTACACATGCATGTGCTGTTCCCAGTGGTCCACTTTGTCCTCTTCTGTAGGCACCACCGCTGTGGTCACATTACCATCTAGATACATGGTTAAAATTCTCCAAAACCAAAACAATGTTACATTCAATTTCAAGTTGGGATGATCTTTTGAAGACTTACTGTAGAATTCTGCAACAACATCTAAACGTCAACCATTATATATGCAACATTTAATTGATAAGATGACATTATGATATCTAATTAAATGCAACATGTTCAAATAACCTTTTTCCGACAGAGTTTTGAATGGCAAGATGTTAGCCCCTGGCAAAAAGGATTTTTCCTTTTATCAGCTTATTTTTCCAGTTCATTCAATCTGACAATAAAAATAGTTTCTAGGCACTGTCAGTTTTATTGTAATTACTACCTGACAGATAAATCTCCTTAATTTGACATGTTTTTCATTATTGCAGATAAACTATTTCCATCAAAATCAATTGTTTTCACTTTCCAAAGCACAACCAGACTTTCAATTGAGGAAACAGAAGTGAGAAAAAATGAAAAATTGTCATCTTTCACCTCACCATAAAGGATACAAGAAGTAATTACAGCACATCCTCAATAGAGCTCCATCGTTAAAATGCAATTTCCAGAAGACGAAGAAAAAACTCCCACAGTGATCAGTATTCAGTTTGTGTTTCTCCAAGAAACTCTAAAGTAAAAGTCTCTAAAGTCTTTTGTGAAAAGAAAAGAATTGCGTTTGTTTGTCCATTCATCAATCTCAAATCTCCAACAACACAAGAAGAACTAAAGTCAATTTGCTTTCCATTCAGTTTCTTTTATCTAGTGGAATCCTTTAAAGGCAAAAGATAACATTTAAGCTATAAGTCCCGAATCTAATATATAAAATAAAGACTTTCTTCAATGCTGTTGCTAGCACTACACAATGCATCTATGTACAACAGTTCCCTTTTGAAGCAAACTCCCCCATTCCCCCCTCATTGTCAAACACTAAGCTACAGTTCGCATTGATTCACATCTGGAATACTCTCACCCATGGTTACAGAGAGAAAAGAAAACAGTTTACAGCAAGTAACATATTGGCTATTTGTACTACAGTTCTGCAATTACCAATATCAATAAGTTGTCATAGAGTTAAATTAAACTGACTTGTTGAAACATAGGCAGTGAAACTATAGTTATTGAACTTCATCATTCCCTTTTTATTATGAAGAGTTTTAAGGCTCTCTGACTATGTAATTAAAAAATGGTTTTGTCATAATGTTAAATTAAACTGGCTTATTGAGATGTATAGACAGTGAAACTATTGCATTTTTTCATAAAATATTTTTTCATTACAAGATTTATTGCAGGGATTCCACCTACGTATATTGGAAATGGTTTAGGACTCAGCACCAAATAGGATTTTTCATGTAACTAGTATAGCAATGATTGGGAATTTTGGTATAAATTGCATGAAAAACATTCTTTGTTGATTTATCATTACTATTGCAATTACATCATTCAGACAATCTGATTCTTGAAATGAATAACTAAAAGTATTTTTGTGGTGCTTCGTGTTGAGGCAAATATTTGTTTGAAAAATGGCCAAACTCCATGTCTGTACTTGCTTGGAAACAAACGTTTTCTGGTGTTTGCAAAACATGGTTAAACTTGTTTTGAGATGTCTGAACATCTGCAAATCTGTAGGTCTACATTAGTAAACACCAGCAAAAAATTGTTTGAAACATATGGAGACATGGAGTCTGGCCATGTTTTCAAACAAATGATTTGTAATGTTTCTGAGTGTAGACTATGCTTGAGTGCTCTAATTTTTCCTCTTCTAGAAATACAAGTTTGACTTTCCAGTCAAAAAATTATCTTTGATTTGCTAAGTCTTCTCATCTGTTGATTATCCAAGACAATCTGTTTTGTGAATTGTACTATTCATCTAAAATCTTTGATGACCAAATTTTGTCTTCATCTTTTCCCTCAATCTCATATTTTACTGGTGAAGTCCCTTCTGTTGATGTATGCTTCTTTAAAAGAGTCATCCGTTTATTCAAGTGTCTATAATTGCCAATAAACTGTCTGTTTATTTCTTCATGAGATCATAACTTTCAAGAAGTAATACACTCCACACTCCTTTGGGGATTTCGTATCATCTGTGAGTCCGATCACTCAAATTGCAGTTTGTTTCTATCAAGCTTGTCATCAGATGTGATTGGAAAAGTATTGCTTTCAAAAGAAACCAGTCAAACCTAGAGATCATCTTAAAACAAGAACCACTTACTAGGACCATTATTTTTTCTCTGCTGTTATCAGGAAAGACAAAAGAGAAACCTTTCCTGTCAAGCAATATTGTTTCCGACTAGCCACTGTTAAATTCTATTTAAAAAAAAAATCATTTCACCTACGTGTTTCCACACTTTTTAGCTCTTTTTTTTTGTACAGGTTTATGCACAAGTCATATATTAATATCGTGTGCAAGTGAGACCTGCCTTATGAGACCATCTCTATTGGAAACAATATGAATGAAACCCAAAAGGTGGTTTTATATAGGAGTTTTACTGCAACGGCGGGTGCAATGGCATGAGAATAAGAAGTTTCCCCAGAGAGAAAAGGATATGGTAATTTAGAAAATACTGCATTGAATTTATTGTGATAGAAAAATATCTGACATTGTGTTCAATAAATTTGTTCATGTGATTTTAACATGACTTCTATACAGTTTTATTTCAGTTTAAAGATACTTTGTTTCTATGATATTTAAAGAAAATTATACCATGTATTAGAAAAGAAGAGATTGTATAATACACTTAAAAAAACAAAAAAACAAATCAAGATAAAAATATCATGGTACATATGAGACCAAGGCAAACCTCTTGTGTATGTGAAGGCAAACTATTATGTAAATTAAGTTGAATGGCCATCCATCTCTATTTCTCATTACATTTTAATGGAATATTTCTCTGCATCTGATAGACTTTTCAAAACTCAATAATGATCATTAACTACTCCAACCCTAATCTCCAGCATTGGAAGTATGGCTTGAAAGGCTCCTTGAAGTCTTTGGTAGTTTTTTTAGTTTGTTTTCTTCATAGTGTTTTATTTCTACTCTTTTATTTTTGAAGGGAAGTGTTTTTTTGTTTATGTAATTGTAGATAAACTGGGGGATTGTTCCAGAACAGTTCTGCCCTTATCAATGTCATTATCATTATGTACCAATGATCATGCTGCTATTTGATTAATTCATAGTTAACGGCCCTCTGCGTGCAATTTTCTTAAGTGTACTTAAGACCAAAGACTAGACTTAACTTTAGTTAAGTTTCATCGGGCATTAGTTTGAATTTTAGCCTTAGGCTATAGTTTGTTTGAATGGTAAAGTAACACCCACAATGGTGGATTCCGTGATTGAAGAGGGGAGGATTCATCAAAAGGAAAATCTGAACACCATACATGGTATGTAGTTTTTTACTTTAAGCAAATTCTATACAGGTTTACTTAACCATCTTATAAAAAAAATTATGAAACATAATTTGGTTTTGCAAGTGAATATATGGAAACAGAAATGAAATTGTTCTTCTTTAGCAACCAAAAAATCAAGAAATTTATACCACAAGAAACCCCATGAAAAAATATCTGTCTGCTGAGAAAAGGCTTGTGAACAGAAAATCAAATATCTCCTCACATATTCTCAAGAATCAAGATTATGCAGATCAAATTGACGACTTGAGACTTCTTTTTCCTTTTTTTTGTACAGAAAAATATAGACGCTGAATCAAACCCCCCATAACAGAACTATATGCATCTATAATCAAATCCAAAAGGCTTCAAATTTGACAGCTTTTAGTCGACAGAAGTGATTGTAAAGACACGAAATACAAGATTATCTGTCATGGAAATGTTTCCTACAGCCATCAGGATTTGTTATGATTAGTCCGTGCTTAGCAAATTCCTGTCAAAATATTAAAGGAAATAGTATGAGTATGAGTGGAGAAGTTGTCTGCTAGATTTTTGTCATTTACATTTCACAACGAGATTGCCACTGAAAAGCAACTGATTGAATTCCAAGACCATATTTGGGTGGCAATCAAGGTTGATTTGAAAAGCGTATATTCTTTTTTCTACTTCTAGGATTAACTTGAATGAAGTATTGCAATTGAGTAGATCTTATTATAGATTTGGCAAACAGAGGTTACAAAAAAAATCTCCATTTTTAAAAAAATGTGTGATTGAAACTAGAAGAAAAGAGAAACAAACCACCACATCATTTTACCATTTTCAACCACACCCATTTCATATGTCTATATGTTGTTAAATACAAATTAATCATTAGAAGCTTGTCATAACCACTGCTTACCAATTTAAAAAAAAGTCTAAAACTAAACAAAAATAAACAGAGGAGCATTTCCCATGACACCTGTAGCCAATTTTGTACATTTTAAGATCTACTTCTCAGTTTCCAAAGTTCTTTATATGTACCTACATATATAATGAGGCTTAGGCTTTGCACAATGGTACTGGAAAGCCTGTTTTCCCAATGGCTAATGGCATGGGGATCTCAGAGCTAGAGGGGTTTAATGATAGGTATACTTAAAAATGAAAATCATTTCAGTTACATTATCATATTGTATGGATGTCTTTGAAACAAATCTATCGGAGTGTTTGCTCATGTAGACCTTGTCCAAACAGGCAATATTGTTTTGAGGTGTTTTGCAAACTTTTGTATTCAAGCAAGCCCATGGAGTTTGTTCGTGTTTTAAAATAAATGTTTGGTAATGTTTGTTATAAGTGTAGACTATGGTCTCAGAACCCGAATCCTTCGTGATATTCATTGCACCGAGACTGATTCTAGATTTCAAAGCCTGCATCCAAGTCAATCTATCAAAGTAAGACATTGGTCTCATCACTTTGTTTGTTTGTCAGTCCATGTATGCCACCCTTTCAAGTATTGTATCTAGTAGTCCACAGGCCTTTCCGTGTATAGATCTGATTCCTTTTTTAAATTAGTTGAAACGCAAAAAAAAAAATCTTTCTTTCCTTTCAGTACATATACATTCCACTAATATAATTCCCATACAAATCCAATGGTTTCCTTTGGTCTCATTTCTTCCTGTGTCATCTTAGAAATCAAATCAAATCCTACCATTAGATTGTGATTGGGTTATTGGGAGTCCAAAACATTCCTCTAAACATGAGATGGATTTGAAATAACAAAGTTACCAACCCATCAGACCCATCTGAAATTGAGAAATAAGGACGTAAATTAATATCATCTTTGCAATAACTTAATAATTTACAAGGAGACTCAGTAATATTTGAGATAATGCACAAAAATTACAGAATCCAGCTTAAGCTTCTCAAGGGTGTATTGGTTATAGCAAGATTTGTTTTAGATGAAACTATAAGAAGTACAGAATTTCTGCACAATTTTCATATGAATGGTAAAACCCAATTTCTGATTTTTATAAAACAACCCTGTAGGCCATTCCAAATTGATAAATAGGGCTGTGATTTGATAAAAAATAGGCCCCACTGGTTGACTATTTTTAAAAAATATATATATCTTAATGTAAATGAGACTTCATGCTACCTTTTACGTTGATACAAGATGTTCTGTTCGCATGGAGTATACACGGATATCTTGTATTGTACAAATTGTATATTTGCAATAACATTTTTATATGATTTGTTTCCAAATTTGGATATAAAAGCACAATTTTGAAAAAATACATAAATTAAATCTAGAAAAAACGGCCTAGCTGCATCCATCGACCAACTAATCAATTTGTTGTACATTTTATATCAATACAGCTTTATCATAACAAAACAAAATCAATCTTACCAGAAGATTATTTTTTTCAGTCCCTTCTTTGAAACATTAGGCTTTTTTTCCCATTGCATCTCAAATATTGTCCTTAATAATATTGACTTAAAAAGTTATTTCATAGACTTTTTCTGCAGCAAATGTAGAATCTTATTACCATGCTAAAAACATAATAGATTATTTTCTTACGTAAACAAAAAGGATAAAAAATGTAAATAAAAAAATATGACAAATTACCTCTAAACCCCTATGCCAGCAATGGTGGTAATTTGGTTTTAGAATCTCTATTTGTTTCTCGATAAATAAATTCAGCTCTGACACATTAATTCGCCTCAAATTAGTGAAAACATTTCCATCAAGTGTTTGATGTATCAGGCTTTGAGGAGAAAATGCCAATGGGATCCAGGTCTGATGCAATAAAACACAAGAGAAAAATTATGGCCTGTCAAATAATTATCCTCCTAGACTTTTTTTTTCTTTCCAGCAAAGGAAAAAATGATGGAAAGAAAGTTTTCCTTAGTATTTGAATCCCTGATAATTTTGCAGTAAAATGGTTACTCTATGGTTTGAAAACTGCAAGAGTTTCACATTTTTTTGGTTGTTGATTCACTGCAGTACATGTATAAAGTTTAGTTTTTGAAAGAAAAGTATGTGGTTTGATAAGAAGTTTCATAGTAAGATTTGGTACTGTTTTAAAAATTGAAAATAGTTGCAGAATGTGATAGAGCAAGTTTTGGAACATTTCAAAAAGAAAGATTGATGAGCTAATAACTCAATATCATAGGACAGGACTATGTTTTTACAAAAGGAGCATTGTTACAAGACCTTGGACAAAAATCCAATGAAAAAAGCAACCTCAAGACCTTTTCTTTGTCATGAGTTACCAAGATGAAAGAAATATCAGATTTTTCCATGAACCATTAGGACCAGAGGGAGATTTTTTTCTAAAGGCATTAAACACTCGGCCTAATGTATCCGTTATTTCAAACCTTTCATTGACAGAATTAAGTAGAGGGCTTTGAGCTTTTAAATCCTAAGATCAAAAACAAATCTGGCCGTCTTAACAACTGGGTTTTTTATGTGCTTTCCAAAAAAAAAATAGGAACACATATTCAACAATAAGGAATCATATGTACAACAAAGAGTTTGTTTGGTGATGTAGATGTTATCTATGAACATTCGGCATTATAGATTTAAATGTATCAATGCTATATCGTTTCACCAGTCACTATTAAACAGTTTGATTGGATAGACTGCACTCTAGTTGTTTATAACTCCCTTTAAAAAATGTGGAATGCCATCTCCACCCATCTGTTTCTGCCTCTTTAAAATTGCTTCTTGCTACAAGGTTAGATTTCAAGCTAGCTATTGAAATGGTAACCATTAATGGTCTTGATTTCAAAGTACATTGTGTCCAAGAATGTGTGAATGATAAACGGACAAGGCTTTGAGCTCCAATTCTAAAACAGGATATAGCTCTCTCTACAAGGATGCAAAGACCACTTGGTTCAATGAAGATAAAAGCTGAAATCTTGACTAACACTTTCCCAAGACCCTCATTAGACTTTTAGAGATTAGAATAACAATCTCAAATATCAATCAAGAGATCAGAGGCGTTGATACCAGAAATTGAGAATGTTTTTGTCATCAACCTTAGTCTTATATCAACCTTGGAGGTATTTGAAACATGATTTCTTAGTTCATACAGCCAATATAAAATATCATAAGCCAAACAAAGTATGTATGATGTCTTTCTTATGTTTAGCTTTGATTTCAGTTTAATAAAAGAAGTGAGTCCATTTTATCATATCAATTAGGGCTACAGCTAAACTCTAACAAGTAACATGACTGAATATTGCAAAGGCTAAAGGACAACTTGTTATTATTTCTATTGTTTTGTATTGTATTGTATTGTATTGTATTGTATTGTATTGTATTGTATTGTATTGTATTGTATTGTATTGCATTGTATTGTATATGTCTTATTCTACCAGGGTTATCTGTTCAGTTCCGTAGATCTGATCTCCCACAGAGCCCTGGGAGAGTTATAGTTCAAGTCTATTGTCAGGAAGATTTCAGTGAATTTTGAGACTGATAATGACGTTGTTTTCAGCCATTAGTTGTTATTGGTGTTCTTTTACGTGCCCTGGGGATACAATCTATTACACTGGTCCACGTTTTACATCCTTTCCTTTGTATAGGGAGATAAGCCAGACATTTCTGATACACATAACAGAGCTGAAAACCACTTTCAACCAGAAAGACATCCTGCCTTATTACCAATATCAAATTATCATCGTTAGAGTCCTTTTGAACTTTTGATTTATATGTCAACAAAGAAACCTATATATCATCAACATGTCTCATGTTTTTAGTTTTACATTTTTACCTTATAACCTTTTCAAAATTGATTTAACCTACTTTATCTAAATCATTGCATACTTAACCTTTTTCCTGCATTAAAAGAATCATAGAAGCAGTAGATTTAGTATCTATTTCATCTTTGCATGCTGGAGCTAGGGATATCAGAAGATTTTCAGGAAAATAATCTATAAATAAACATACAAGACTATTGATAAAAATTTAAGAAAAAAACAACAAAGGCATTCCATCCAGGTAATGAGTACCATGGATTTTGGACTATTTGTTGTTTTGACTCAATTTCAAAGTTCCTATCTTAATGTACATAGCACACTAGTCTTTTTGAAACATGTTCATTTGAGGATTAGGATTAAATACTCTTGTTTAAAGCTAAAATAGGAGTATTTAATCCTAATCTAGCTTTAAACAGGAGTATTTAATCCTATTTTAGCTTTAAAAGGAGTATTTATTCCTAATCCTCAAATGAACATGTTTCAAAAAGACTAGTGTGCTATCTACATGGCAGATATAGTCTAGAGGCAAAACTCAAAAAAGGAATTTGTTTACCCTGAAAGGGTAAAGATATTCACCATGTTAGATGGGTAGACCAATGTGTTTTGATATTTAAAAAAGTGGTGAATAGTTTTTAAGGTGGTACAAAGTCAAGGGCTTATTTTTTTTTTGCAAAAGACTTTTTATGATAGGTTTCTAATGTGCATTGTTGTTTAACATGACTTTTAATAAGAATCCATACACAGAGCTATTATTAGATAATAGAAATGTCAAATTGGTGGTTGTAGGTTAACAAGATCTGCTTCAAAAAGATGCTAATTTGAGTTATTTTTTCATATTTTCTCATTTAAAGCATTTTGAATATAAACTTCTTATTTCTCTACAAGGAAGCAATAACTAGGGAGACAATATTCATATGATTGTCGCGTTTATTGCCAATAAAAGAACAATATCATTGGGTAAACAGGATCAATTCACACAAAAAACATAATCATTAACTTCATCTGGACAGACCAATGGAGAAAACATGTACAAAAAGTGATTATGCATCAATGGCCTAAATGTCTATGGTACAGAGGAAAAGAGGAAGAAAACACATATATATCTCAAGACAACATGGATGAAAAATCAAATTTAGACCATAACAAGTATTGAGACACTTTTTCCCAAGAAAATGGAATGTCCTGCCACAAAAATTTGTCTTTTATCTTTAAAGATCACGGAAGACTTTTTTTTTTGTAGACAAAAATCAAATAGTCATAAAGTTGTGTTGAAACTAGAAAGCTGTCTTAAAACCTCCAGGGTGCTGTCAATCTTCATCATTTTATGAGCTTTTATTCACAGTCCAATAGGAAAATAAAGATGTCAATCTTGAAGATAGCAGGGGTCCATGTGTTGGAGAATAATGAAGTGGTACCTTATATTGAGTGAGAGTTCTTTTTTGGTAGATTACCTTTGAATGAAAATTTATGACATTTTTACATCTTTGGATTACTAAGATCACCATAAAAGGAAAAGAGTTCTTGTCCTTTAATTAGGAAAAGAAATTGGAAAAGATTGCTAAGGTTTTGTTGGAATCAAGTCCATCAGAAAACCTCATATGTCATTCTGAGAACTTTCCAGAAAAAAAAGCTGGAAAATTGATCTGTACCTAGTGTATTGGTGAAAAAAGAGCCGTCACTACCAAGACGTTGCAAGATTTAGAATGAAATCATGCTATAAACTAGTCTTCTCTGTAATGTTGGTCTCATTTAATATGTTTTTCATTGCATGAATTTTGGGTACAATTCATCAAAACACAGTATATTGTTACTTAAGGAAATAAAGGGCGTAGTTTGTTGGATTAATTTACAGAGCAAATTATTACCTTCATATGAAGAAGACAGAAATTAATCTTTTTAAAAAAGATAATGAAGTTCAAAGTTCATTAAACAAATATAACTGGGATAAACTTCTTCTATTATATGTGAAAAGCTGAGGGTTTTATTATTATGAAGAAAAAAAAATCTAAATCTTGTAAAAGTAAACTTTTTTTTACAAATTTTCTGATGCTTTCAAATTATAAAATTGTCCTAACAAGATGAAGATTCAAATTTTTGTGTTCTTTCTTTTTTATACTTTTCATAAACTGTTCATCTTTACTCTGTACATATCGTAATTATATTGCAGAATCATCATCATGTAGTTTATAAAAGTGATTAATAAAAGGACGATTAACTGATTTCAAGAAGAAAACTCTTTCTGGCCAAGAAGAAAATTTGATCCAAGCAGACCCTTCATACATAGATTAAACGAGATGAAGCAACTCCTAGAAAAAAAACTTCAGCATGAACAAAAAATAGTTTCCACAATTTCCAAAGTAAGAAGATTTAAGGTTTATCAACCTTGCGTAATAAGATAATTTCTCTGATGATGGCAATTTCTTGTTTTAAAGAATCTAATTTTCCTCATCTCACGAAAACAAGCTAATACTGATGAGTTTTGTATTCTCCTTTCACCCAAGAGCTTGTTTAGAGTTAATTGAAAAACCTTAAAGATGGAGAGATAATTTTGGGAATAAACTGAGGGGATAAACCAGTTACAGATCTATGGGTTGATCAAATACAATGTAAATATGATCAGCCTGAAATTCATTTTCTCCGTATTGGGTAACAAAACTACCAAATGTTGATTTTTAAAAAGCCAAAACTGTTCATAATTATTTATTAATTAGTTTCCTATTTATATATACAAATAAATTGATACCTGAAGGTGATTTGGGGCATGATCTAAACATTATTTTAATTTCCCAAATCTATAAACATTTGCTCCAACAAGGGGTCATGGATGATGTGCAAAGCATCCTATCTTGTCAGAAAGTGGATTCTTCAAAGTATTAAGAAATACTTACTTATATACCTTATTGATAAATGAAAAAAAAGACATGCTCTAAAAGAACCATAAATTTATTATAGAACACCTTTTAATCCTCACAGAATATTCATCAAAAGGAAGAAAGGTAATTCTTAAGATTAAGAAGGTATGAAAAGAATAAAAAATGTCCTTATTTCTTCAGTCTTGCAAGAATGTCTCTCTCCTCGTTTGAACCAAATCTACCCAATAAAGGATTTTCTTTGAAATTATGGTGTCCATCCATGTAGAATTAAGTTTTCAGCTCTGTTACCAATCCAGAGAAGATAGACCTAGAGTGAAGCTGTTTAATGTTCCTTGGGGAGACATCATAGGCAACAAAAGAATACTTCTCTTTGACAACAATGGCATAAGACAGAATTTCCATTATACAAACTGTCATTCATTCCTTTCCTTCCAGACAGTGAAACCACTTCAGTTAAAATACCCCTGTGTGGGTGTGATTTTTATATGAATGGTACTTTTCAATGCTGTGTGTTTAAAGGGGGGGGGGGGTCTTTTATGTGGACACTCAGGTTCAAGTTAAGAAAAACAATTTATTAATGGTGAAAAAAGATAATTGTATATCTTAATGTTCCAGTTTATTACTTTTAATAGCTGCTAAAAGATACAAAAATTGACAAAATTTTGCCCTTTTATCAAAAATGCCAAATTTATGGTCAATTTGTTTTTCTTTCAGCAGTTAATAAAAATAATGAACCAAGACATAAGCCTATTAAAATACAATTTTGCAGCTATAAACATGCTCTAAATTTAGATAATTTTGAAAGATGTCTCGAAAATTGAAAGAGTTGATCAATTTTTTAAGTGTATATTGGTTTTTTTTGCAGTTTTCCTAGGGAAAATTCACTATAATTGGATTTTTTCTTTGGGTGATTGCTCAAGAATAAAGTTGTGGTTCAGAAAATATATGATTTGGATTGATTTTCTCTATCACTTTAGGGCTGTATAGTGTATACTAATTAAAGCTATCATATTTAGCTGCCTTGACCCCTAAAAAGGGATTGTTTCCACCCCCCTGGCTTCCAATATAATTAATTCTACTTATAGATAGTGCACATCTATAGTTCTGTGACCAGAAGTTAATTTCCAACATATCTGAATTGTTGGGGTAATATTTCTATTACAATTACTAAACACATTGTTGAGCTTGGTATCTATCAATCACGTCCAAATTTCTATATTTGATCTTGCCTCCTCGAAACTTATGGTTATCTATCTAGATTTATTTAGTGGACAGAATGACCAGTTTCATCCAGAGGATATTTCACATGGGTGGGTTAGGTTACATTTTAAATGTCACTTCGCCTACCAAACAAAACAAGACATAAAATGATTTTTTCATTTATAATTCAGATTAGAAATATCAAGCGCAGTGTTATAAATGGATGAAATAGTTGCTGCTTTTTGATTTTTTTCTCTGGGGCATGTCGTTACCCTGGCTCAAATACAAGGAATATACTTGATATTCCAGTGATTTGTTTACATGTATTTGTAAAGATTTCTTTTGAAAGAAGAATACCAGTTCCTAATTCTAAAAATGTCATAAATTATTTATACATTATACAACCCGTTTCCATAGTTACTTACAACAAATTGAGACACTACATTATGTAGGTATTATGATAACGATGTTAGTGGTAGACATCACCATTCAGTCCTAATTTGAGTTCACCCACATTTCTTTATGTTTTTGTGTCAAATCTGATGTTTATTCTATGGCATTTACATGAAGAAAATGTACTTTGGTCTATTTTTTTATGCAATACGTAGAATTTAAAAACAAGATATCAATCCAACAAAAAATCCCAGTTAATTAAATTTATTTTAGAACACTAAAAAAAATACACAACCAATAGTTTCAAATTTTATAAAAATGGGATTCCTGAAAAACAGCTGGAGCATACCATGTTGATTAAAATTTCTAAGAACTCATATGGGGTTTTGAAATGTTGTGTTTCCAAAAGGAAATACTGATGTTTTTCAACATAATTAGACAATGTTTGATGGTATGAACAGGGTTTTAATCACAGAAAGAGCGGAAGATTATTTTTTTCAGAAGCAAAAATATTCGAGTATTTCCTTCCTTAAAAAACAGTTTCCATTGCAAGGTGACACGGGAAACAGAAATTGATTAGAATTTTCATTAAAAAAAATTGTGACTGTATATAAATGAGTTCTTTGTTAAGGCCTCGTGAGGGTCTAATTGCTTTTTTGATATGCACCAACATATGTCCCAAATAATCATTCTTTATAA
>JAVSBT010034454.1:0-18043 GCA_033118115.1 Pharyngocirrus eroticus
TATTCTATTTTGAATGTCACTTTGAGAATGGATAATTATTGTTATAAACGTTGATGAAGTTTCGGAGCGTGCTGAGCACATGGATCTATTAGATTTTCTTAAAGTTAAAAGTAGACTCGACCGCATGGGGAGTCCAATCCAGGTAATCTCGAAAAGGAGAGGGTGGAAGGTTCGGGTATCAGACAGATAGCTTAACTTTTATAATGGGTTTTAATGCACAATGTCTGCCTTTAAAATTGTCAGAGGATGCTGGAAAGAAATTAAAATTTTGGTGTTTTTCATTTAATACAAAAATTGTAAATTTTATACAATTCTATTGCAATTCAGAATTTTCAGTTTTTACAAAACTGGGGGATATTGTACCAAAATATATTTTCGTCTTACTAAAACTGTGGGAGTGGGAGTGTGGGAGTGTGGGAGTGTGGGATTTTGTTACGGATTCACACAATAAATACCTGCATTTCGTTTCAAGGCAGGAACTACACACTAGATGTCCACAAGACAATTGTAAAGGTTTTTGAAGTAGTCTATTACAAATCCCACAATAATAATATTCCATGTTATTTCACTTTTCAATGCTTTTACATAGTCTGGATCAGTGCCAACAACTCAAGTGAAGTGTCAGAAAAAAGGGAATGAAAACAACCCATTATCGCTATCCATTATACTGATAATAGACAACATGCCAAATGTAAATGTGCACATTTATTCACATAGGCAAATAAAGTAAATGTTATAATTATCCAAAACTAGAAGAAAAATCTTCAGGAACTGCCATGTGCCAAATAAACGATACGGTATTCAGATGTTCCTGCGAGTACTCGAACTGACAGCATGTTTTCATCGAAGATCATGTGACATGTTTTACAACAAGCCTTAACAAGGTAGGCCATTAGTTGTTCGATGGATTCGGCCAGGTCATTTTTTCGAAATTGTCGAATCTAGACAACACAACCAATTAACAAGAGGGCCTCTAACAACTATAAATGTTTTTTAACATACATTTTCGGTTAGAAATGGAAAACTAAAATTGGCTATTTGTGCAATACAAGGTATTCGTGCTACATAATGCTAATCATTCTCTAGCAATTCAGAAGTCATTGATGATTGATTCAGACTTTCATCGAGATTGAGAACTGAATCAGTGACCCTGGCTGGCGAAGATGAATGCTAATTGGAAACCTTGCCTTTTCCCGTCGTGTCGGCGTAGACGATTGAGTGTAGTCTGATACACGTTGATATGAAAAAATCAAAAACAATCCGTCTGCCCAAAATCCATCGACCAACTGATTAATTTGGAATGGCCTTATGAAAGTTGTTTCTCAGTGCAAGGGTTAACCGCCATTTTTAAATCGCAAACACCCATGTTTTCACAAAGACAGTATAGAACTCTATACTGTCTTTGTTTTTCACCAATTCAAGAGTGAATGGGACTAGCACTTATAGTGCAGTTTCCAAAAGTTGAATAACACAATGTCGCCACCTAAGGGACTAGGCTCAAAGTGGTCTTAATAGCAAGACAGTCTTTCTGGTGAGATTCAGAATTGAGGTCTCACCGAGTTTCAGGCAGACATTTTAGTGGTCCTAAAAGTGAGGTGGTCACTGGGTGAAATTTCTGTAGTGATATTTTTGCACTGAAGTAGATGTCATTAGGTCTCTAAATCTAGAGTTGATGTCTTTTTCCTACTAAATAATAATAACAATTTTGTTGATGATTATTCGCCTTCATACAATTCTTATATTTTATGTTTTTTTGACATTCGTTTTTCATTTAATTTACAATTTTAACATTCAGGTTTGTTCCCCATTCCTGCCTTCTGTTTTGTTAAAGTTTGGAGACTGTCGAAAAATGAGTACAAAGTAATATAACGTAACAACATATGCAAATTTACAAATGAGCCCATATACATTTGATAAGTTTGAAAGACAACTGTATAAATTCAATAACAATAAACAATAGTGTATAACCTTGAAAAAAAACCACATTTGCAACATATTGCTTTGTTCGGAAAGTGTATTATATCTCCGAGTATGGAGAGTTTAGAAAAAAACTAAGAAAACCATATTCTATTCATTGAGTCAAACTAAATTCTATCAAGTATAGGTGGTTTTTTTTACAGAACTTTTAGTAAAAGCCTCTAAAAAATGTGTCACACTCTGTACAAATCTTCTAAATCTATTTCATTGAAATTAAAATAAATGTGTCCATCATACTCTTTAAATTTCCCTTTCTCTTGTTTTTTTGTTTCTATATATGAGTCCCATGTCTATCATTTTGCTCTCTTGTGACCTGTTTTCTTCAGTATGGACATTGACTAGTACAGAAACAGATATAGAAACAGGATTAAAGTGTTCCCTTTGTCACATTTTATATGAAATAAAACAATAGGCATAATGCAAGCAGAATTAAAGCTATTATTATTTCCTTTCTGATATGTATATTTGCAATTTCCTTTTGTATAAACATACTTGCAGTCTTAAGAAAGGGATTAATAAAAAAGACACATATATAATATATAGGGACAACAATAAGGAAGGTTACTGCTTTTAGAAGCCATTTTGCTGCCTTATAGATTCTGGGACTCCATTCATCCCACCAAGTCTTCTGGGGCTTTTTATTTTGCATCACCTCAAGGACCTGTTCTTCCTTTTCTTTTGCCTTTTTTGCATGGATTCCTATATCTTTTTTCTCTTTCTTCAGGAAGTTTGACTATAAAAAGGCAGCAAAAAAATATTGAAATGATTATAATGTGACCTCCACACAGTTGTTTAAAATTATTTACAATTCATCACCAAGTTCAACATGGTAGACAAAGAAATGTATGTGGAAATTGAGTGGCAATAAACGAAAAAAAGTCCCTTACATGACACTGACTGAATTTGGATTTTTGCCTTTTCTTTTTGCCTTTGATTCTAGTGATCACATCTTCTTTGAATTGTGCTGTATCATCTTCCTCTTGACTTTTATCATATCCTGTTGCTATTCCTTCCCTAGGATGTGTTCTTTCTGACTCCCATTCCACAAGACACAGTTTTTCATTTTCCCATTTATATGTTTTCAATTGTTCTTTTCTTTCCTTTAACATGTCACTCAAAATGGTGTTTGGTCTCAATTCTTTTCCGACTTCTTTAAAAACCTTCTTGATATTTTCTGGAATAGAGTCTGCATTAACTTTGCAATCTGAAAAAGCCTTTAGGAAACTCTTCTCATTTTTAGCTGCGAACAACCCATTACATAGCATGACCAATGACATCTTGATAATTCTTTCACATTCACCATTTTGCATATTGGCAGGAGTTTCAACTGCTTTATGTAGAAGTCCTGTTCTAAACCCTGCATCGCCAATAACGATTTTTACCATTTGATCCATGATAACATCCAAATGTATATCATTTGAACTCTTCTCCTGGAATGTCCTGACACTTTGAAAGAGAGTTTGGAAGTCCTCCCTAAACGTGAGTGCATGCATTTTGTCCCAAAAGTGTACTGTGCAAAGATAGCTCTCTGGGAGGAAAAACACATTATCTTTAGACACATTACAAGAATACAGGGAAAAGGCAAGAACAATCATGAGTTCCATTACTTCCATATAGCTAGCAATTGAAAATCCTGAATTAGGACCAGACATTTCTCTTACTTCACCTAAGAAGAAGGCTAACATTTTCAATGCTTCTTTTGGATTTTTGTTTTGGTGAAGGTCTTCTAGAGCTATGATGTAAACCCAGAATATGCTGTAGTTCCAAGCACTGTCTTGTGCATTTAAGAATCCAACTGTTTTCGAATGTGCATTTGTCTTGTTGTTACATATATTTTCCAAAACACTCAGCTGATCACAAAATTCCTTGTTTTTTGCTCTACCTAGTGTCAGATCTTGATACACACCCCAAACAAAGTCTAACCTCTCCATTTTATCATAATCAGATGCATCTTTCCACATTTTCCTACCCCAGTCTAAAAATAAACGATGACAATTGTTTTTTTCTAATACTTTAAAAACCTCTTGGGTATTCTCTGCAGATTGGAATGAACCCATTCTGTGACCACTAGGTGGCAGAAGTGTCTGTTTTACTCTGGACAGAACATAATCTGTATTTAAGCCTACTTTGAGAAAGATCCCCAGCTTCGTGACGGCGTCAAGATAATAATTCCCCACAGCATTGTTTGTGTATCGGTCAGCAGATTTTTCTACCCAATCTTTTGCTTGGGCTGCAACCCTCTCTTTCATAAATTGTAAGAATGTTTTTTGTGTCAGCTTATCAGTTTTTTCCTTCACATGACTTTCTTGCATTCTTGGTTTTTTTTTTAGAGTAAACAGATCTTCATTTGTCTGTGACTTGCAAGACCATACACTGTGTCCACCATCTTCCATACCATAAAATTCCCAGTATTCATGATCTTTTATACTTTGAATATTTTTTCCTAAACCATCAAGAAATTTCTGTATGCTCTCAACATCAACATAGTGTAGAAAGCCTTTTTCTAAAGTTACAAGACATTCTAAAACACCAAGAAGATTTTTTGTGGTTTTGAATTCGTTTAAAGCCTTGATTATCTCTCTAGGTTTTTTGTCTTGGATTCCTCCCAATAGTATGTTTGTGGTACTGTCCTCACTTTTTCCTGAATCCTGTAGTCTTTTGTTATTTTTCGCTTCATCAAGGATGCCTCTTAGAGTTTGAAAATTCAGCAAAAATGAAAAGGTCCTATGACATTTTGCACAGTAAATATCTAGTAGTGGTTCTTTTGGCTTCTTGCTTTCTTTTATCTTCTCTTCTCTGTCTTCTGCTTGTGCGATCACTTCTGTCACCTTTTGTTGCTCTGAAGACACAAAATAATGTCAATATATTTTAATAATGGTATCTTTGTTCTATGATGTTGGGTTATGTCATGGTATTCTGACCAAATAATAGAGTACTGTCAAGACATCATTTTGGAGGGGATGATGTTTGGAAAAAACAAAAGCTTATATTGGGTACCACACTATAGATGATTTAGCATGTCAAGTAAGAGATTGAAATTAACTGTTTTATTTCTTATTGAATTATTTAGTGGTGTGTCCATTGGAAGAGTAAACTTTAAAGATAGAATACCTTCTGCCCTTTTTTGTTTAGACATGAAACTGTCTATCTCCTTATTGCAATTCTCTTCTTGGTGTGTCCTCTTTTTTAAATTCATTCTTTGTAATTTTCGAATTTTCGAAAATTCTAGGTTTGAGACAAGATCATCCTCAATGCTAGCTTCCTAGAATAAAGTAAAGTGAATGATCCAAAACTGAATGATACA
The DNA here is from genome assembly GCA_033118115.1 of Pharyngocirrus eroticus. Lineage (NCBI taxonomy): Eukaryota > Metazoa > Annelida > Polychaeta > Saccocirridae > Pharyngocirrus > Pharyngocirrus eroticus. The sequence goes on from JAVSBT010034454.1 coordinate 5,282, forward strand.
AACTTAAAAGTGTGTTTATTAAAAAGAAGTAAACTTGAACTAATTATATTCTCTTTCATGATTATGTTGCATGATCTAATCTCTCAGATGTATCTATTAAAGGCTTGTTTACATTATAGATTTCTCTAGCAAAGATATAGGTTCAACTTTAAAATCCAAATTCATAATCCTTTCAAAGACTTAAAGTGACTTGTAGTCTGTCTGGGTACATTGTCAACAAACGTAAAAGTTGAACATGTGACAATGCAAACAGGTTGAAAGTTAATCCCTGTAAATTGAAAGATTTATCAATAGACTTAAAGAATTAATCACAAACTTAGGAAGACATGTACTTTGAAATTGCAATAAACCAATAGGCAATGAGATGCAAAACACGACCACTATTATGCTAATTAGGCCATTAGACACACCTACTACTACTGAAGGTCATGACCCTCAAAATAGGTGTCAATCAATATGACGTCAAGTCATTTCGGACTTATTTTCACGTGCTAGACTCACATTACTTACTTAACTTAAGCATATACGTTACAAAATGAAACTTCGCATCGGGTAGCAGACAAAATAAATACAAGCAAGGGATTAACAGTTTCAAACCTTTTATGACATTACAAAGCAAATCTACCATCTATAATTTGCCAATAAGTCATTATATTATTTCCTTTTTTATAAAATGGCGTGCTTTTAAAATGGTAGTCGGGTGCCTAATCCTCTCGTTAAAGTTCTGTGTAGGCACTATCTAGGTACCTTTTTTGTTTGAAACAAGTTCCTACAAATCTGTCTAAAGGATATAAACCTAACAGTAATCTCGAGTGCACATGGCCACATCTAATGCTTTTTTGAAATCCATCAGAATAAACAAATGCAGTTTTCCTTGTCTAGATATGAATTGATTGTTGTCAATGAAGTAAAATGATCAGGAATTTAGTAGATCTATACACGCGTTCACTCGTTGTCAACCGGATTCATTCAGCTATGATAAAGGGAGAAAAAAAATGCAAAACATTTGATAGCTTGTCGTATACATTTATCTGACACGTGCGTCTAAAGTTGATACACAGTTGCCAATATCAACAAACTTACGATTTCATGTTTGTTTCAGTAAAATAGTCATCCACAATGCAACATAACACATATCTAAGTCTTTAAATGTATGCAGAAAATACACAGACAATCAAAACGACTTAAAAGCAATATGAACAAGGAACTTCATGAGTTGTGTAGAACAACTTATCCTTGAAGGAAGAATTTGAATTATTAAAATCTCATTAGTGACTACCTACAAAACGTTTTCCCTATTGATCTATTGTGTTTAGACTGTATACTTTTAACTAAAAGACACATTCTAGAGCTTACACAATTGACAATGTAAACAGGGCTTTAATTAACAATGTATCAATGCCAAAGGCATGTACATAAATGTTATGTTTTTACCTTCATTTTGATTTTAAACCTCATAATAAGATTCAATGCTTCTTCATATTGTTTTGATTGTTCAAGCACATCTAATGCTTTTTTGAAATCCAACATATCTTCATAAATCTTACTAGCTGCTTCTGCGTAGCCATTTCTTTTGTAGATTTCAAGTGCCTTTTCCACCTAAAATTAATGATAAGAATTTCCTGAACCAATCATCAGATATCATTATCCGAGATAAAGGCGCTATATAAATGTTTTTTAATAATGATAATAATGAATGATAATAATAACTACATACAAGTTATTTGTATGATACAGCATATCAGTGCATACTGCATGTGAATGGAACACCAACAAAAATTTGTAATGCCCTAAACTTTTTTTTAACCTAAAGGAAAGTACCGTTTTAGTTCTTAAGAACACCCCATTTAGACATGTTCTACCATAAATCCGGGGTTTGTTTTATCAATAAATAAAATACAAAAATAGCACAAACCTCTCCTAATTTCTCATACATTTTGGCCTGTAAGTAAGGTTCTTTTGCATGTTCAATGCTGTCCTTGGCTGGAAGGAACATTCCATTTTCAAAAAACTTTTCAGAAAGCACTAGAAGTTTCAACTTTTTATCCTTTGAGCTGAGCCTACATGTAAACAATGATAATAAAGTTAGCCATTATGTATTAGGCCTATTATTTTATGATGACCAAACAACTGAAGGTGTTACTGAAAATATTATTGCTTCCAAGATCCATGATAAGATAAAATTATTCTATTTTGGAAGAAAAACTCTCACCTCAACACGTTTCATCTGACTGTGTGTTGTAATTATCAGATAATTCAATTTCCTGAGCGGGATAATAACAAACACAGTCAGATGACCATTCATGTGGTCAAGCCCTCTTGGGGAGGTCGAAACATAATGAAGTAGTTCTTCCTCAAAACTTATAGACTCCAATGTAGAATAATTTTATCTTATCAATTAAAGGTGTATTCCACATATCCATATAAATAAAACACATTTCACATGAACTGCCTTTGAACTATTCTAGATTCAATTGCCATAAATCAATAAAAAATTTACACACCAAGACATGATATCCTTTTTTCTTTGCAATAGAGTAGCCTTTTCCTCTTTTTCTTTTTGTCTACAGTTTTGATAACATATTATAGCTCTTTTAAAAGTCCCTTTTCTGTAGAATCGATCTCCCCTTTTCTCCCACTCATCATTGCTCAAACTGAAGAGAGGATCTGAAAGTAATACAAAAAACACAATAGACAGCTTTTGGAAAGTGACCATGTTTCATCCTAGATTCACACAGTATCAGATCAACTGTCAACATACATTATACAACAATGATTAAGAAAAACACAAAATCCACTAGATTCAATTTTTAGTGTTGGAGAAAATCAAGAAAATCTTCTTCGTTTCATTATATTATTAAGAGTTAAGTAATTTTGATTTATTGTTTAAAAGCATGGAGATGAACTTGAAATATGAAGACTACCATAAAGTATATGAATCTTAGTCAAACTCCAAATGACAAAAACAATTAGTTAGGTGGTGTCAATATGTTCAATAAATGTCATCTGCAAAATATTGAAGAAAATTCAATGTTTGTAATCAAATGTACTTTATAATTGCTTTTGAGATTAAAACTAATTGATTCTGAGATTCCATTTCGACCTTAAGTTCTTTACTTCATTTGTATATTCAATTCAATTCAAAACTTTATTTCAGACTCAACTGCTAACGCAGAGGTTCATAAAACAGATACAAAAAAATAATACAAATGAGATATATAAGTTCATTTTGTAAAAATTTAATGGAAAATAAAATATCATTATTATAATGATAACTTAACAAATACTAGAATTGAAAACCCCTCCCAGGAGAACAGTTTGAAAGAGCTGAACAAACTACCCTGGTAAAACATGCTACACATAAAAAAATAATTAATGTATGGTAAAATCATATACCAGTTCCTTTTCCTTTTTGAAGCACTTTTCCCTCTAAGAAATAGCCCAACATGGGATGCTTCTTATTTTCCTCTTCTTCAAAGATCAAGATATTGACTCTTGCCCTTGTCAGGGCGGTATAAAGATGCTTCAGGTCAGAGTTCAAAATGGTGTATTGGTTGGGATTGAACACTTGCTGACATGGTGTTGTAGTATCTAAGAACAAAATGAAAACAATAAAAATTCTGCTGCAGATATTGACAAAATGTTTCCTTTAAAATGAAACTAGTACTTTTTAAAAACAAATTTCCTTGTCTGTTTAAATAAAAATTTGCTTACTCTTTTCAATTATTAGATAGATAAATGAATGAATGGATAGATGAATGAATGATTGAATAGTTGAATGAATGAATGAAAGAATAGATGAATGAATTGACAGATGAATGAATGACACCATTGACAAAACAATGCATACATCAATCAATTCATATACCAATTGGTTGGAATCAAATTACCAAACTTAAGCTTCACGAGACTTTGCTTATTCTTATCCCCAGGAATGTATTTGTATTTGTCAACAATGGTCCACTCTTCCTTAGCCTAAAATGAAATAAAAATATTCAACAAAGACATATCATGTTAGTACATTCTGGTGGAAATATATCTTTTTGGTTCCAGAACAAAATAAGTTTATGAATACTTTAATTTCATTACATTGATAGCAAGATAAAAGCCATTGTCAGGGGATACAATGAGGGTGATTTTTTGTTTCCGTATCCTCAAATAAGCCAAAAAGCCCCAAAACCTAAATACTTACCTGTGAATCCCTAAAGAAATTGTATAACAATACATCATTGAATTCCAGTCCCTTTGCTTCGAATATGGTAAGGACTTGTCCAAACAAGTTTTGTGGCATTTTTCTTTTAGCTTCATCATCCGCCACCAGTACAACCTGCTCTGTTCCAAATTCGATGGTTGAAGATTTGTCTCCTTTGCCACCAAATCTCAATACAAGATCATCCATATCAGCAGTTGAAACAAGTTTCGGTATTGGGCCTTCAATGAACCCGATATCTCTTGCCAGTCTGTCAAAGGAGTCGGGAAAAAGGTTTATCATAAGGTCAATGACACTTGCTGAAAGGTCAAGAATACCTGAATGTGACCTATAATTATAAGTAAGCTGAAGTATGTTCTTGGGGACAGTTACCATGGCTCTTTTGTGAATTTCCATAGAAATTTCATTGGCTCGGTAGAACAAAGATTTGAGATCTGTAAACCTGAATGCTATTCCTCTCATAATACTCTGTGCTGTGTCTCCTGTCAGAAACATGTTATTTGGGTCCTCGCACACGTGTATAAGAAGCCAAAGTTCTGCTTGGGTGAAGTCTTGCGTCTCATCTACATAAATCTGGTGTATTTTCCAGCAATCTTTGTCAGTCCTTTGCATGAGACGGTTATATAACCGAAATATCAAATCACATTCATCAAAATAGCGTTTTTGATTTTTCAGCTTTTGGTATTCCAAAAAACATTCATAGACCTCCTCTCTACTTTCTTTGAAATTAGGAGCTCTTTTCCGTCCCAATTCAAGATATGTTTCCTTATCTAGGTATCCATCTTTTGTGACTAAAGCCTCAACTGAACCCTTCAGATAAGTGCAGATTTCTGTCCAAACAAGGGATGGGTTGATTCTAGATTTTGTGTCGGAAACTATCTTCTTTATTTTTGGCCAAAACTGTGTTTTAAATAAATCATGGGTAACTTCTTTTCTCACATCAAAGTTCTTGTGTGATCTTACATTTGATTCATCTTCATGATGATCTTCGAAATCCTCTACATCTGATTCATCACTGTCCACTTCCTCAAATATGGAGGCAGATCCATCTTTTGTCGCCCAACCATCAATCTCCTGCTGTATGCTTAGGTCCTCATTTCTTTTAAAAAAGTAATCTGAAGGCAAGGAGGCGTCTAAGATTTCAATCAGATTTCTTGAACTCAAAAAGAGAGGAAAATCACCTGCATCAGCACCTTGAAACCTGTAAAAAGAGGAAAATCTTGTCTCACTTAGTTTTTTGTTAGGAATAGGATTTTTCTATTAAATCTTACACTGTTATATATTTGAGGGATAAGTAATTTACCTTAAAGGTAGTTTGTCCCTAGATTCTGGCTTTTGATTTTCTCCAGTAAGACAAGTCGTCATCCCAACAAAATGCTTTTTGACTTCAGCACAAAGTACAGCATTCTTGGTGATAAATAGTTGTTTGAGTCGACCACAAGATGTCCCTGCTTGTGAAGAATTGTCTTCCTGTTGATACTGTTCCCCGTCATACTTTTCTAAAGAAGATTCATCCCCTATTAGTCTCTTATGTTGGTAGTGCCACCAAAGTCTAAAGTGATATAAGATAAGGTAAAATATTGCATTTTTGGATATATATAAATCAAGTGCAGAGAAATTTGAGTGATCTCAAACTGTTATTAAGGATGTCCTTAAGCCAAAAAAATAAACTTTCATTGCATTATTTTATATTAAAGATGATGATTAGGGATATATGAGACCCCCATCTCCCCTTAAAGCTTTTACAAAAAGTAGTAAATGTTTGTAAACCTTTGAAAGGATTTACCTGTACAGACAGCAAATAGTTTTTCCTGTACCACTTCGACCCAGTAAAATAATTGGCTCAGGAGTGTCTGTTTTCATCTCAATAATCTGATGTTCTTCCTCTGTTGGTTTAAAAGGAAGTGTTTCAAAATCTTCAAGATTCAAGGGCAGATCATAACATTTCAATATGTGATATTCTTTTTCATTTTGGCTTGCTGGAGGGGTCACTACAAATTGTTCACATGTTTTCACATATTCTTTGGAATATGTTTTGGGGTAGGTTTTTTCTTCATCATACACACTTGGAGTACTTTCTCCCCAAACACTGACTTTAAAATTACAATGCTTTGCTCTTCTATATGATGTTTTTATCTTGTCTATGCTTCTGTGTAACTTACAATGATCAAGTACAATGTCCCAAACTCTTATAACCTCAGAGTAGACCCTACGTTTTGACGAATATGTGATAACTTTTTCCCAGAGAATTCTAGCACCTTTGTCAAGATATGTTTCATATAGATCCATGTCTTCATGTGTATTTGCTGCTACTCTTTTGGATTCTTGCCATTCACCTGCTGCCAATCTTTTAGTTTTGTCAATTATTCGTCTTTTCATAACATCTGTCAATACCTTTTTATTTTGCAGCAGTTTCCACACATCTAGAGTACATTCAACTTCCCAAACGTCACTTTTCTCATCTTTTATCTGAAGGTCAGTGTTATGGTTTTCATCAACATTCCCTACATCCAGTGTAGGTCTTACAATCTCTACTATTTCATCTTCTCTTTTCGAATAATGTTTCCTTGCTTTTGACTCTTTCCTTTTCTTGACCCTTTCTTTGAATTCAGATCCATCTAAACTTGAAATTGACCTCTCAATTCTTTTTATAACAGGAAAAAGGTCAATGGAAGGTACAGCAATATCCGTTATAACAGAATATCTTGGTTCATCACTTTGGAGAAAGTCCAGAGCATGTTTTTGTTTTTGATTTGTCTGAAAAGGATCAATGTTGTAATTGCAAAGGATTTTTACGGCATATAGTGACTGTTTTGACAAAGGACACCTGGTTGCGATAATGAGCAAATTGTTTCCATCAGAGTCACATACACTTGGATCAACTCCAGGATATGTGTCATGTGGTAGTATTTGTCCAAGTTGAAGCAATATCTTCAGCGGTTCAAATCTTTCTCCTAGTACGTTGTTTTCACTGGTTAGTTTAAGAATGCCCTTTCCTTGATCTTTTTCAGCTGTCGTCGGTCCATATAAGGCAGTAGATTCCTGAATATTTGAATTTCTAGCTTCAGCACCATGATTTTGATGATTTTGAGTAGTTGTTATGGCAGCTGCACCATCTTGGTGATTTTTCTCTCCAGGGCTTTCACTGCCAGAAAACCTAAGGCCATATCTCAAAGCATCATGTTGAATTATTGATTTAGTTCTAATAGAAGTATAGACTTCATATTGCAACAGTGTTTTTAAAACACTAAAGTGTGACCCATCCCATTTCACAAAATCTGTCTGTGCCTTGAATTGTATCAACAATTTTACACCATATTCCAAGTCTTTCTCTTTCCATTCTTTCTTGTTTTCTGCATAGAATTTATCCAAGGGTACATCACAGGCTAGATCTTCTACCATTTCTGTCTGTAAGAGCTGAAATTATATTGGGTGGACATTTTAACTTTGATTGGCTGTCAGTTATACACCCAACTACATTGAATGATAAAACATTAGAATTAATGAAACTAAACATCAAACATCGTAACAGATGGCGTGCCATTGGAGCCAACCTCTGTAGCGGAGAAGGCACTTAATGAATGAATGAAACATCAAACAACAGGTGTACTGTATATGTAAATCACACCTCAAACATTGTATCTGTGAAATGTTATGTCTAAATGATAATATAGTTTCATGAACTCTTTTGATACATTGTCTATTTAGTGCTTGCTTGAGACATCCTTATTGCAAGTTTTTATTGCATTGGTGATTTTTATACTAATATAAATAGTCTGTGGTTTTAAGATCAAATATTTCCTTTTTGAACCTTTTGGTTTGCTAACACACCAAAGCTACTGACAGTGACCATGTTACAAATGAACAAAAATAAATCGCAATTCACCTTCTCATCTTTTTCTTGGCTTTCCTCACTGCTCCAAATGCTGTTTTTATCAACTTCAAATGTAAAATTTGCTCCTAATACTCTTGACTTATATGAACTGAGGAGTTTTAACAAAACGTTCCAGAGGTTTTTGTTCTGTTTTGCCCTTGATGATAATTTCTTTGCAATAACTTTGAGGAACGTCGGTTTTAAGAATAACACACAGTCTGGTATTGCTAAATTAAAAAGTGTATGTATTTGTTATCAAAAAATGAAAGAATACAAAAGAAAGAACATATTTTTCTTCTATAACGTACATACAGCATATTGTTTTAATTTGTTACTTCATTTATTAAACATGCTGCCGAATTTTACGGTTCAGAATGTATTGCTTATAAATATGTGTTTAAACTGTCCTCATAGTTCCAGTGGGCCGGGTGTTAATGTTATACTTTATATGTTATGTTATTGTACTTTGACGTTGACAGTATAATAAACTTCTTTAATAAAAAAATAAATAAAAATAAATATTGACTTTTAAATAAAACCTAGTGTACATTTTATCCTTGAATAGCCAAAAAATTGTACATAATCATCTTATACCTTTTTATCAACTGAGCCTAAAGCCTGAAATCGACGCCATGACCCAAGACTAATTTTTTGGTGTTTTAAGAAAATCAAGAAAAAACTTTTCCATTTTGTTACATCATAAGTTAGGTGATTTTGATTTATTGATATATAAAAGATTATGTAAATTAACTTTGAATATGAACAGGGGCTCAAAACATTGTCAAAAAAGAAAAAAAAAGATTTAGGTGGGTTTTATATTATGGTGTAGCTAATTTTCATATTTAGGTATGTTCAAATTTATTGCTAGTGAGTATACATGTATATCACCTTCATCCTTTGATAGATTGTCTAGATTCCTGATAATCTTGTTGAATGTTTGTTTCTGGTTCTCACTCAGGCTTGCAGCAGCGGTAGTTTGTGATAAATTTTGGCACAGCAAGTCTGTAGATGTTTCACTATCTTCAATGGAAAGAGAAGAATTAACATAATTTTAGAACCATCTCTACAGGTACAATACCAATAACGAACTTTTTCTTGATTCATTCAGCCTGCAGAAAAGTCAAGATATCCCAAATTCCAAAAGTCTGCAACTGGTAAGGTTTGTACAACATACAAATTAAAAAACTAGAATAGCCAAGGTTTACAATGACACCTTCAAATTCCATCTACCTTTCAGGGGCATTAAAATCTTCAACTAAATTTGAGTTGCAAACAGACAAAAAAAGCACAGGAATGTATGTTTCCTGTTGTGGGATACTTACTTAAAATCTATTGATAGCATAATACAAAGAAAATGCATTAACTTACCTTTGGCTGTCTTTTTCTTTGACATAACGGTAATGTTGTTTAAATCAAATAGTATTATAAATCTATGATAACATAAACAGTATGCTGCTAATGTATTTACATAGTTCTATATAGGTAGCCATTTTTTAGAATCAATTTTCTATGAAAGAGCAAACTGGAGCATAAAAACATCATATCGTTGTCCTCATTGGTATAAAGCTAGCTATGCATGTGTGTATATGGATTGAAAAAAGATAAGCGTCACCTTTTTTTACTTCTCAAATTGACAAATGTGTATACTATAGTAAGAGGCACCAAAGGGGTGTTTTAATACTGTTTGTTTCTACAAGCCAAAGTCAGTTATACAGATCTTTAACTTTGTAATAAATATTTTGAAAGATATTGTCACTAGAATTTTTCCCAAACAACAGTTGCGTCTACCCAACAGATAGCAATCACTGCTCTAAAAAGAACTGCTCTTCAAATGGCAGATGACAAAGAAATCTTCAGGCAGATTAGGGGGCAAAGAGGGCACTTTATCACCATGGATTTAAAGGTGCCCTTTTTACCTGACTTTGGGGAAATGTTTTAGTTTCAAATATTCAAATATTTATTACAAAAAAAAGTCATGTATCTGTACATCTTTATAGACATTGAATTGTATTATAACACCTGTTTGGAGCCTCCTACTTTAGTATACACATTTGTCAATTTGTAAAGTAATGCACATCAGCAATATGATAACTGTATACATAGACAAGGTTTGTGTCACATAAATATCATTACTACAGAAAATTCATGAGCTACTTTACAAGTCATGCATGACGTTCATTAATAACAAAGCAACACTATGTTAAAATCAAGGTACTTAAATGTAGACTGTATTTATAGTAAAACAAGTAGTAAGTCATACTCAAGCCATTAAAGAGATACTGCAATTTGATGATGACATTTTCTACCCTTTTTGTCTTATAGCGATTGGTCTCGATTCATTATTCAATAAGGGTTTACCATGCAATAAATGGGGCTGTAGCTATAAACAGCCTGGCACTGAATGTACAGTGGGTAGAGTCCAATGCCCAGAGCGCCGGAAAGGAGGGGTGTGGAAGGTTAGGGTATCAGACAGATAGCTAAACTATATAACAGGTTTAAATGCATATAGTCTGCCATTAAGGCCCACGGGCTGGTGATCATCCCCTGTTTCTGTAGCACAAGCGACTGAGAGTAATTAATTGCAAGTTTTTGCTGAACACTTTTAAATCACTGCAAGGATATAACCCTGCCTATAGGCCTGAAGACTATTATCATCTATTTTTTCATCATATCATTAGAAACTTTTGGAAACTACATGCTAGTACTACATTTACTTTGCCATCTTACAAACCATGTAAAACTTGTTTTTTCAAAATAAAACAAAGACACCCCTTTTAACTTTGAATAAAGACAAACAGTTTTGAATGAGTGGAATCATACATTCCAAAATTAAGTTAGGTTTTAAACTAAGCCATTAAAAACACAAAAAAAAACCAAAGAAATAGATAAAAATAATAGCATGGGCCAGACAATGCAAATTGCAAGCAAATAGAATATTAAGATTGGCTAATTTCTTGCTGCATTTATCACAGAAACAGTATCGATTATATTCAAACGATGATTTATATTATATTTTAAATTCATTATATTATCCCATTAAACATACTACTACTACTACTGTTCCAATATTTCAGGGTTGTTGCGAGTGTCCCTCCAGCAGTATCCAGTGTTGGTCCAACTCTGTTATGTCCAGCCTTTTTTTATCAATACCTACCAGTGTGTACTCATAGCAAGCTGACAGTGGACCAACTGCTTCCCAACAGTGGCCTCTGCAGGAGTCCAAAGGTGGTCCACCAGTCAAAACATTACACTGATGGACCAACTCTGGCACTGTCCATCCTTTTTTGATCATCAGTTCCTCCCAGATGGTGGGCCAACAGTGGACTGATCTGATTGATATGGTATTCTTTGGTGAACTGTATTCACAGAGGATAGCACATAAAGTACATCTACTCTTTTTGGAAGATGTCAAGTGTTCTTTTACATGTAAGAGCTATTACTCATAGACAAGCAATTACTCAACCAAAGCCTTTATTTTAGCCAGTTTTGGTTCACTGAACTTGAGAGCTATGGAACCCAGGCTGGACAATCAGCTATGCTGACAACTACACCATAGAAGACCTGGGCTACCCAACAGTAGCCAACCAAAGATATCCAGTGGTGGCTCACCAGTAAACCGTTATATTTTACTAATGGCCCAAACCTGGCATTGTCCACCTTTTCTGATCAGTGCCTACCAGTGTGACAATGGCTTCACAATAGTGATCGACCCACCACACAGGCTTCAATATGGTTACCAATAAAAAATATACCACTGATGGAAAACAGTGCATTTACTGTATCTTTAGAAGTGAGATATAATTTTTTATATTTGTTCATGAAATTAGATCTTATGATCTCAATATGCTATAAGGACAAGTTTCCTCTTTTGCAGGTCAGTCATTGACCTTATTGTCTTTGGATGGAATCTAAGGATGACTCAAAACATGCATATCATACCTACCTCAATTGGTGGATGACTCTGATTTTGTCTCATGAGTGTTGCTTACATTTTTGGATTTTTTTTACATATCATTCAACTGAAGATTACTTCTCCTTGTGGCCGAGATTACCAAGGTTGGAATCCTGGTTATGGCACCAATTATGAGCTGTGTAACATATAATCAAGTCTTGGTTTTGGGTTCTTGATATAAGAGTTTGTTTATTCCACATAATATGTTACAAATGGTATCTTTCAAATGTCAGGGAAGAGTCTAAGCAACAGTTCCAAGCTATTAATTCTAAATTCAGTTCTCTTAACAGGTTGACCATCCTTGTTTAACTCCCAAGCAAATAAACAATGATAAAAACTCTGAATATTATGTTTGCTTGGTATTTATTTTCCAGTCTAACACATGTTAACATTTCGACTACATTCCATAGTTATCACCAGAACACTGATTTTCTACCAAGAACAATATATACAACAATGTGTGAAAAGGTGAAGAATACATAATTTACTAGAGACCTTTGGAGAGAAGGTGTGAAAAGGTGGAGGATACACAATGGACTTGCATGAGAAGTTGACATGAGAAATTGTAATGAGTAGTACTGCTCATGAATGTGTCAAAATGATAAAGAAAAGAGGATAGTATATAAAAGTCTGAGACTTATTTCCAATATGGTCCTCCCCAAAGCCTTTAATTTAGCCAGTTTTGGTCCACTGAACTTGAGAGCCATGAAAAAATCATTGCCTTGC
>JAVSBT010034565.1:0-18039 GCA_033118115.1 Pharyngocirrus eroticus
AATTTTCTTTTGAAGAAAGCTATATTCATATAAACACACGATGTTAAAGTTATAACCATGCACTAAAAGATGATGTTGTTTTTATTTTGATATCTTAAAAATTAAAAATGTCCATGTGGCTTGGAAAAAGAATTCTTTTTTTTTTTATAATTTATTTTTTATACATTCAACAAAATTAAAATAAATTTGAGTGACATCAAACTCTGGCTAAAGATGTCCTTTAGCCAAAAATATATACGACTCCAACATCAAATACGATTTAATCAAAGCAGGAATTTGCTGAATAGAGATGTTTTTGTTTTGAGCAACAGTCATCATACGGTCATATATAGGTAATCATTCTTGATATTGACCTCTGCACTATTTTGTATAAACAGTAGTGCCTGATTTAACCTGTTCAACATTAACTGCATAGCATAAAGGAGCATTTTCATAATGTATCACTGTACTATAGGAATGGGTTGTTGGTGTTGTACAGTTAGGTTAACTTAAATACTCAGTGGAACTTTTGAAAATGTAATTTTTTTACATTTAAAAAAAAGTTAATTTTTAGTGTTTTAATGTTGCTGGCCTTGTTTACTTTGTATTCGTGCTTATTCTCTCTAATTTATAGAAGTTAAGCAATGCTCACACCCATAAAGATATATTTCTTTCATATCTAAATTTTAATATTTCCATGTAGTTAAAAAAAAATATATTTAAAAAAAAAAGATTTCTCTGTCTGCGTGTTGAATCTATCAAACAGAAATTAGAGTTGAATAAATGTGATTGTTACTCAATTATAAATTAAAGAATTAGCGTGTAGTCGGAGGCTATCCAAGGGCGATAAAAGGCTGGTTGGGTTGTTCTGTCAAAATATTCTCTAAAATACCATTAGCTTCCATGCTAAACCACGGCAGATAAGTAAGAGTAAAAGTAGTTAAATTATGAAAATAATTGCGGAATAGACACTATAAAAGATAAAGCAATGTGAAGCAATATGTAATACAAGACTTTTTAAAAGAAAAAACATTCTGATCGAACATTAATTTAAAACACGTCTATCATAACGATAATAGGTGAATTATATATGTTATCTTTGCAAAAGAGTGCGGCTTCAAACTAGGCCACCAGGTGGCGAGACATATCCATAAAGGCAGTAGTAATTTTAAAATGGAATTCGATTCAGATAAAAGGTTTAAAAAAAAAATGTCAAAAGCATTAAATATTATCTTTATTTTTTTCTATATACTTTATTATCAATTTCGATTTGATGAAAAACAAATGAATATAAACCAAAAAGCCCCTTTTTTTTTACCTAAATTAATGGATACACCAACATTCAAAAAAAAATAAGATTATGAAAATATGACAAATCCTCAAGGCAAATTCTTGATTGATAATGTTTCTAAAATAGATAATGTGTAAAAAGTAAATTTTGTGAGATGATTGTTTATGCACTGGTCCAAAAAGGCTCTAACATCAAAAAAGATTTCAATACAGAAGGAACATGAAGACTTTGTATTTTTGGATAGATTGAACTCTCCTTGTCTCCTGCTTCGATAAGACAATTTCGTATTGTAATTCTACACCAGCATATCAATTTCATTTGGTTTTCCTGATGTACTTGCCTGATTGTTTCAATAACTTTCTTATCTCTTTCTTCTACTTTACCCCTAATCCTGCATTCAACGCATTTCTTAAAACACTAAAATCAGGACCATCATTTTTACTATGACGTGTGCGTGTAAGATAAAGGACAGGAATTGAATAATCCTTAGCAAAAATACCATCCACACTACTACCATGTCTTATCATTGTGTTCATAATATCAGCAACATGATAACCATTATAGAATCGAGCAAAGCAATGGTATAAAATAATGCCACATTCAAGAATAGTATTAATGCCACAACCTGACTCTATTAGCAACTCACACATTTTTTTTCTCTCAAACAATATTGCCATATATAAAGCTGTATTTTGATTTCCTTCCTTAATATTGACATCAACATTGTACTTCAATAAAAGTTTCATCAAGTCAATGTCCCCAATATACCCTGCGGCCACATGAAGAGGTGTATCTTCATGCATTGGGTAAAATTCATCAAAGTTTAAACCAGTATCCATTATCTTTTTAACAAAATTTTAATGATATGTCGAGATTGGTAATAAACTTCACCAACAATTCGGCCTTTGTGTGGCTATCACTGTGATCCAAAAGGACATCAATATATTCATCATCCTTTAACAGTATCGCCACATCCAAGGCATATAACTTTTCTGTTGATTTCATGTTTGTACTCAATTCACTTATTTTATATTCACATTTTATCATTGTTAGTTTATGTTTTAGTAGATTTTTCAAAGAGGATTTGTTCTTCCTATTGATGTATTGAGTAACACAGTATAGTGCAGAGCTGGTACATACCATTTGGAAAAAAATATCCAAAAAGTTGCAATTATTGCTACGAGTTGCACTATACACCATTTCCCGCTCTTGTGATAACTAAATGTGCTCTTTTACTGTTTATAGAGCTTTCCAAAAGTCTTTATGTCCCTATCAAAAATAGCATCCAACATTTTATTAAACCATTTGTAAAGTATGGTTTCTGGGCTGTGTTTTTGCTTTCTCAAAACAACAACAAAAATCCAGTACTTCACTAATGCCTTTTCTCTGAAAAAAAAAAGAGAATAATTTATCATATCGATATCGAATAGTAACCAAAAAATGTCAAACAGAAAAGCTCAATGTATCATTCATGTTGTAAAAACTTAATGGCTGACTAGATAGAGTGTCAGCTTAAAATGTCCTACACTCATTCTATGCAGAGGGTCACCGGTTCAATGCTGGGCAGTTTCAAGTTAATTGATAATCACTGGTTTTCAAGAAACAATGATTTGAGTTGTCATATGCCCATGACAGTGTGAGTGCACTGCTCTAATTAAATCTTCAGTAAATACACTATATATAACGATGTATGCATGCGCTCTTCACGGAAATGCATCAAAAATAATAATACAATTGGTTAGATGCATCTACAGGTATGAATCATGTTCTAGAATCAAAAAGGTTGAAGGACTTACATGCTGCGATGCTTTCTTTTTTAAACGGTTGGTCAAACTGATTGACAGAATTACAATTGAAAAATTAAAGACCTACAGTCAATGATAAAGAGGGAATTTAAGGCCTTTAAATCTCATCAAATGACTGTTATAACGATAAAATCGAATCTTTATTATTTATAAATCAGTAATTGTCTACAAAACGTACCTTGGTCATTTGTTCTTTACCAATAATCATACCCTTAAATATTAAATCTCCTCTCAGCCTTTGCAAAAAATAATAACATATGAATCATTCTATTAGCAAGAAAGTGGTGTTTCTCTTAAAAAAACTGTGTCAAAATCTTTGAAAGAGAAATTAACACATTCAAACAGGGCTTAGATTATGTCCGTGTATGTGTCAGACAAGGACAGTATTTGAATTAATTAGGTTTCTCTAAATCCAAGTCAAAACTGTTTAAATTCAAGAAAGTGTAAAAAACAGAAACAAAAACCCTTGAAAGTGACGATTGGTTTCCATGCAATAAATAGAATTATAAGATTGAATCATAAATATACATAGAAAGTGTTGCAAAAATATATTTTACAAAGTAAAATAACAGAATATTGTCAGTGAAATGTCTTGTTAACATTAGAAAAATGTTTTTCTTGACAAGTACTATTTTTATCATAATTCTCATTACAGTCCTGAATTATATTTGCTTTTAACACATACATCTTAACATTGATATGCTGTTGATACGTCATCTTATTATTCAACCATATTTTCTAACACCAAATATGATTTTATTACAGGAGGAAGAGAAAGTTTTTGCACTCTGGGATATATTGATCTTCCATCTCCTGCTTCAATTAGACAATTTCGTATTGTTATTCTACAACAGAACATCAATTTCATTTGGTTTTCCCGATGTTCTTGCCTGGTCATATCGACCAATTCCCTATTGTTTACTTGTTTGTCCCAGATCGCTTCTTTAATTCTTAACCCTGCTTTTAACATACATCTTAGAACACCATAATCTTCTTCATAATAAATGTCAACCATATGATGGTTATGGGGTAAAGGATCTCTACCATATTTATCAGGAGCCTTGAAACAACAACCGGCACCTATCAACAACTCACAGATCTTATCGTTCTGATACAAAAAAGCAACTTCTATAGGAGTCTCTTGATTTCCATCCTTAGCATTGACATCAACATTGTATTTCAGTAAAAGTTTCACCAAGTCAATATTTCCATCTTCAACTGCCAAATTAAGGAGTGTTTCCCTATGATATGAGTACAATTCATTCACGTTTAACCCACTATCCATTATTTTTTTAACAAATGATATGTCTATATCAGTTATAAACTCTATTAGTACTTTAGCTTTTGTATGACTATCACTGTGATCCAAAACTATATCAATATATTCATCATCCTTTAAAAGTATTGCCATTTTCAAAGTATACAATTTTTCATTTGAACTAATTTTTGTAATCAGTTCATTTGTCCTATACCTATATTTAGCGATGTTAAGTTCGTTTTCCATTAGTTTTTGTAAAGACGAATTTTCTTCTTAACATCGTCTAAGATAGTCAAAAGACTGGGAGTATAGTTCACACCTGATGCTTACTGTACCGAGCATTTCACCAAGAAATTGAAAATCAGAGCGTAACTTTGCAGAGTTCACAATATTATACACTTGGTCATAAGTGAGTGTGTATTTGTCCTTTTTCCAGAGCTTTTTAAATGTCTTGATGTTTCGTTTTTTTACGGCTTGAATCATTTTGTCAAATACTCCTAACATGATGGTATGACGTGTATCTGTGTATTTGCTTTCCCCGACAGCAACAATGTGAACTGTTTTAACTATGCTTTGTCCCTGAAAAAAACAACAAAATCATATGATTTATACATAATTATACCCTAGATTCTATTTGTAAAATAGTATCTTCTAAGACATCGGGTGTTCTTCTACTTAATCATTCTTTTTCATTGATTGATAAAGATCCATGTCAAATGCTATTGAAGAATTATTCTATAACTCTAAAATTTATAATAATAGAACTTACTTGCTACTATCAATCCTCTCTTTATGTTTAGTGAAAGTCCAGTGTGTATCGTCTAACAAATGGACTAAACATAAAGTCATAACATTCAAACATGAATAAAATGTCAAATGTAACAAAGGGCTTGAAATCTTTAGATATCGGTTTTATTATAGCATATCCTGTAAATGGTTTATTTCCAAAGCCACTTTTTGTACTCTAATACACAACTTTAAAGATGATTAAAGGGGATGACCTTATATTATGATTTTAAATTGACATACCGTTTGTTAAAGAAGACATAATCATGTTTTGATCACCAATAACAAAGACTTATAAGAAATAATACTAACCTGATTTCTGAACAAAATGGATATCATGGTTTTGTGAATCTTGTCCTTGCACTTGTTTCTGTATTTAAATAATACACAATATGATGTCAGAATCATCATCGCAATGTACACATAATTGTGTATGAATGGGTGTTGGTTTATCCATTTTGAATAATATACAGCCGGATATTTAATGATATAGAGCCCATATCAATGGTCCATGATAAGTTGTATTTTATAGAGGAGTATTTCCTTAATCATTATTAGGACGTCGCATATTATCACTGTGGGTAGTATCCATAGCTCATTATTCGATATTTTACTTCTTTTGCGATTGGAAATGAAAAAAGAGCTGTGTCACATACACATGACAAAGCTTAGATTGATAATCTTAACATTAAGTTATTATTGTATGTTATTGCATGGGACTTATAAAGGATAAAGGATAAAGGATAAAACATGTACACTGAAAAGGTATAACTCTTACAATAAATTCCTTGATTTTTATTTTTCTAACTAAAGACAACCTTCTTTCATAGCAATGACATCCCGATGTTCGATAAAACGTTTTTTCAATCAGAACATGAAACGTAATCCTCATATATGGATATAGAAATAACACAATGTACAGTAATATGTCCACTTATACAACGGAAAATAAGATGATTTAAGGTTCTAATAATCGTGTATTTGACTGGATTGTATTGTATTGCTAATAGTATTTTAACCATACCTACGTAACACTTTCTTAGATATTTATTTGATACATTTAAGTTTTTTTTACATCAACAAGTAATCAAGTCTTCTTGTATCATTATTTTTTCACTCGTTCCCCCTATAAGACCATATACCATCTCGGTTGAATCTCCCAGCAGTCTTTGTTATTGGTGATCAAAACATGACTACAGCAGTATGGGATAATATCAACACCTGACCCGCATTTGTTCAAACACCATCTAGTAAGACATATAAGATGTGATAAAACTTGATGTAGGAATTGAAGGCTCGCGACAAGAGGTTATAACGTTATCATCAATTTTGTTTCAATGAAAGGGATTCAACAAAGAATAAAATAGAAAGAATACATACTAAAATCATGGCAGATATTTTGTTTTAGAGCATAATAACGGAATCTTACAGTAAAAAAGACAAACATAGGCAATATGTCAAAATCCCATTTTAATTTGTTAAAACAATAAGAGTGATATTTTTGTTCTCTTTTTTTTCTATCATACTGATCACCCCACCGTGGGGTGTACTGATACAAATCGTGAATCATAATTGTGCTAATAGAACGGACATGATTAACATTTTCTCCCTGGACATTATCATCATTCAGTAGTATGTTTCTAACATCAAGTAGGATTTCATTACAGGAGGAAGAAGAAGTTTACCCACTCTGTGATAAATTGATCTCCCATTTCCTGCTTCGATAAGACAATTTCGTATTGTAATTCTACACCAGAACATCAATTTCATTTGGTTTTCCCGATGTTCCTGCCTGATGATATATAGTATTTCTCTATTGTTAATTTCCTCATCGTCTATTTTCCTTGTATCCCAAACCTCTTTCTTCATTCTTAATCCTGCATTTAATGCATTTCTTAAAACACTATAATCAGGTTCCATATCCCAATAACGACGTGTGTGAGTAAGATCTATGACAGGAATAGAACATCTGTCAGTGAAAACACCATTCACGTGACTACCATGTTGTATTAACTTGTTCATGATCCTAGCCATATGGATATTGGGATAAACAAATGACTGATATAAAGGAATGTGACCATTCTCATCAGAACTATTTATGCAACAACCGGCGTCTATCAACATCTCACACATCTTGATTTCCTTATAAGATATTGCTATTTCTAAAGGAGTGGTTTGATATTCATTCCTAATATCAACATCAACATTATACTTCAAAAAAAGTTCCATCAAGTCGGTGCGAGCTTCATGAATCAATATATGAAGGGGTGTTGTGCCTTTTAATGGGTAAAGTTCATTAAAGTCTAAACCACTATCCATTATTTTCTTTACAAATGATATGTCTATATGCCTAATAAACTCTATCAACACTTCCGCTTTTGTATGACTATCACTGTGATCCAAAACAACACCAATGTATTCATCGTCCTTTACAAGTAGTGCCCATTTCAAAGCATATAGTTTTTCTATTGAACTCATTTTGTTCCTCAGTTCACTCATCTTGTAAGCCGATTTAATAACGGTTAGGTTGTTCTTTAGTAGTTTTTCTAAAGAAGAATGTTCGTTTTCATGTATGCATGGCATAAGAAAGTCCAAATCTATAGAATATAGTACAAATCCTGTACCTACCGAGCTGAACACTTTATCTAAAAAGTGATAATTCGATTGTGCTCTATTAATAGCATAGTGCACAATTTCACTCACTTGGCCAACAGTAAGTTTGAACTTTTCCTGTTTCCAAAGGTTTATAAAGGTCTCAATGTCTTCACCTTTCACAGCCATCATGATTTTGTTAGATTCTTTGAGGTCTAACATGGTTGTCACTTGTTGGTGTATTTTGTTCAGAATTTTACCAACGCTTCTTTTCTGAAAAGAACAAACGATTCACATAATACCTGACAAGATGGGAACCTGACAAATAAAAGAAACACCAACATTAACTTATCTACGATTCCTGCGACAACATTAAATTAAAAAAATAATGTATGATTCTAAAATTAATAATCAATTATAGAACTTACTTGCTGCAATCACTTCTGTTTGTGTGTATACTATGGGCTGACAACATCTAAATCTGAACATAAGTAAATTAAAAGATGGACAAAAAGTCATCTTTGAAATAGGACTTTAATTTTCAAATTTCTTTTGATAACCACTAGATCGTCTGACATTGGTATATAAAAGGCCTTTTTCTTTCCTTTCATAAACACGTTTTTAAATATATTAAAGGTGTTATGTTTTACTTAATTGAATGGTTAGATTTAACTGATTACAGCATAATGTTTATTTACCCCCTTGACAGTTTTAACCTAGAATTTTATCAATTGACAAAAAGAAATCATAACAAAGTGTCTTTGATACCGTTTAGGTTACTAACTTTAGTTTCCTTTTTTTTATATTACATTTATATAACAAATCCCCTAAATCTACATCCCTCAGTCTGTACGGTATAATACGCATTATATGAGCAATTATGATTATACATAGATAATCTCCTAATTTTTTTTTTTTTTAAACAAAAGTTTCTTTAGTAAATTAAATGTAACCCAATCAATCAACATGATATAGTACTGTAAGACATGATGGCAATACCAAACGAATGGACTAAGTATTAAACTTGTATCTCAATCAAACAAGGTATTCAAGAAACAATGTTTGAAGAAATCCCGATAGTTTTTGGTTTTGCATTTCGACAGTCTAGAGCAAAAATGGCCTAAGTCATTTTTTGGCAAAAATGAGATAAGACTGCCATCCTATGCACAATATCATAGGCCACTTTTCTATCTAGATATCATAATGATATTTAATTTTTTTCTAGGATTTCTTGATACTTTAGTGCAGTGACCTAAGTCATTAAATATAATGAAACAAAGGATCCCAAAAGTTTCAGTCTGCCAAAAACATCAAAAACATCCTTAGAACTATTTTATTTTACTTGTTGTGTATCCTGATATTATTTTTCTTAGAAATTGTCTTTTTAAATGATTAAAATGTCTATTAAGATACTGACATTTTTTCTAGATTATCTAAGAACGTGAAAAAATGACTTAGGCCATTTTTGCTCTAGACTGTCGATTTAATTATGAAATTATGAAACTGTTTGGTTATTGTCTATTTTTATTTTTTTCACAATTAGATTTAACCTGGAAGGTCTGCTTCAGAAATCATTATCTTATCAGCAGTGTGATAAGATAACATGATATAATCATTAAAACCGTACCATACTATGACTGTGATGAGATTAAAGTTGAAAGAGGATTCCTGCTTTAATATATTGATTAAAAGACAAGAAAATAGGACCAGTTTATGATTTTTTGAATTACTTTCGATACACTTTATAAAGAATGGTTCCTATTCTCTGAGAATTAGATAAACAGGTTTTATTGATAATTCTGTTAAAACCTGTGTAGGATTTTTTGAATTAATATATATTTTGTAATATTTTGTATCATACCATTCAGTTTGTACAAGACTGTTTATTTCAGAGAGTGATTTATTTCAAGAAAGGGAAATATTTGCCGATCACCAGGTAAGTTCTGCTATGTTTAACTATTAATTTTTACGGTTTAGGCTTGTGTTTCAATTACTATAAAAGCAAATATGAAATAAAACAAGACAACAACTTACTTCTTATCATTAATCAATACTTTTAAAAATGTGTAATCAATAAGTAGACAAAAGTTTGCTAGATCTGGCTTTGAGCTCAAGATCTTGTGATCCTCAAGCCAGCAGTCTATAGGAAGACTCGATGTTCGGACTATTTAGGCCGGTCATTTAAAGCTTGAGTCTTTGTTTATTGAATGTCACAGGTGTCACTAAAGTAATTTGAAAACAACACTTCCGGTTCAAAGCTTGAGGAAAAAAGTTTTTTTACTAGCATTATATCAAGCTTTCATGTACTCGAAAGTGTGTTTGTATACTATAGTTATTTGTTTATTTTCAGCATTGTTATTGAAGGGGTGATATATGATTTTTATTTTTACAGGAAAATATCATAGATATATTTGAATAGGGGAACAGAAAGATCTTTGGAACGATATATGTTCTTATGGGCAAGATGAGGTTCTGAGATGTGCTTTGGAGTCAACTGATGATCGATATTTCCTTATACTTTTTGAGCACAGTCGATGGAAAATAAGAAATTATATGGTCTTTGAAAGGCTTTCTACAAATAAGATATCAGCTGTTAAGTGGGTGTTAGACAACGGTTATAATTCAAATGAATTACATAAAGGGGAGACACCACTTCATAAAGCTATCGAAGGGAAAGACGTTGACATGGTAGAACTATTAATAAGATATAATGCAGATGTGAATATGAAAGACCGTCATGAATGTATTCCTTTATTTTACGCTATTGCTCGGAAATGTGATGAAATATGCAATATTCTATTACAACACGGTGCAAGGGTTAATGCTAAAAATGGAAATCTAGAAAATGCATTGCACAGACTTGCTGGTTCTCCTTCCTTAAAGATAGCAGAGTGGGTGATTGAAGCAGGCTGTTGTATAAATGCTATTGATGTGCATGGTAACATTCCATTGTACAGACACTTGAAAGATGATTTCAACGGTTTTTCAAATGTTTTTTCGAATATATTGATACAACATGGAAGTGATGTAAATAGTATCAATATCAAAGAAATCTCTTCTATACCCCGAGGATATCTTGCAGACTTGAAAGCAGAGCCTGTTGTAAGTGTTTTTAGAAATGCATTAAAAGCAGGATTAGTATTATCCTACGATGTTTGGAAAGCTATGAAAGAAACGAAATGCATAACTGTTATAAACATAACAAGAGAACATACTAAAAATCAAATTAAATTGGTTTTTATGTGCAGAATTACTATACGAAACTATCTCGTTCAAGTAGGAAACGGGACATCAATTTATCCCAGAGTGCAGAAACTTCATATTCCTGCTTTGTTGAAATCCTATTTGATGTTGGAGTCCTAGAGTCATGATTTTGAAACAACATATAGGTTAAATTACATTTTAGTGAAAGGTTACATTATGTTGAACTTTACAGATAGAAATGTTTTCATTCGAAATAAATCCTCTGTTCTACCTTTACGTTTTACATACACTTATCATTTAAAAAAATTGTTTTGACAACCTTCCTTAAATTTATGAATAAAAATCTTCGAATTACTATATGCCTTAAAGTGATTTCTTATTTTTTTAAACATAATTGTTTTAGTTTGGCAAATTTCATAAAATCTAATTATTTTTTAAATATGAAATGTTATCATTTAATTGTGAATGATTCTTTTATTTTAACAGTTTTAATAAATGAGTGTGCATTAAATAATGATATTCTAAATAATGTTGACAATCATTATCTATGTGACCTTTTCTAATAATGAAACTGTATTATAAACCTGAAATTTTAAATTTCAAGAATACGATTATCCGCCACCAGGAGAAATACAATTGCCTTATGTATGAGAAAAAATAGTTTAAAAAAACAATGATTTATAATGAACCGTCGTTCAATGATCTGATATAAATCTTAATGTTTCAATTTGCATTTGATTTCTATCCTACTATTGTATAATTGAACATAAAGCATGATAGGGCTGATATAATGGCATTTGCTCTAAACTAAATAGTCCAAAAGATTTACCATTTACCAACATGTACATTTAAACAATTAGTTTATAGTGGGTTGGAGAAGTGATTAGAAGAACAAACAGATAGTTATCAGATAGTTTACTACTTCAGTGTGTCCCTTAAAAGAAGCTGCCATTAGAGCTGTCCACCCATACTTTGTTGCCAAATTTACATCTGCTTTATGAGTTACAAGTTTCTTTACTATTGACAGGTGTCCATTTAGAGATGCCAAGTAAAGAGGTGTGGTCCCTTTAGTATTAACCTTGTTGACATCTGTTACAGCCTTTAATAATACCCCTGTTGCTTCCATATGACCTCTTTGTGCAGTAACATGAAGTGCAGTATAATCGTTATTGTCTGCAAGGAATACATCTGTTCCAGACATTAACAGATAGTTTAAAACCTCAGTGTTTCCTTTAAAAGAAGTATCCATAAAAGCAGTCCATCCATCCATCCTTGTCTGACATATTTACATCTGTTTTATGAGCTACAAGTGTCTTTACTATTGACAGGTTTCCATTTTTAGATGCCAGATGAAGAGGTGTGGCCCCCTTTTTGTTTACCTGGTTGACATCCGCTCCAGCCTTTATTAATAATTGTGTGACCTCTACATGACCTTCTTGGGCAGCATAATGGAATGGAGTAAAACCGTCATTGTCTGCAAGAAGTACATCTGTTAACACAAGTTAACAGATAGTTTACCACTTCAGTGTTTCCATGAATAGAAGCTGTCATTAGAGCGGTCCTCCCATCAATTCTTGCTAAATTCACATCTCCTTCATGAGCTACAAGTGTCTTTACTACTGACATATGTATATTATACAATTTCTCGAATTCTCTAATGATTCCCAAAACCTTGTCTTTGTTCAAACCATAAAGATTCAAGAGTCTTCGGATTTTGATAATTTCAATTATTGTCTATTTCGTAAGAAGATTCTTTGTGATAAATGTGAATGAACAAGCCGTTTTGTTTCTGTTGTCATAATTATTATTTCTATTTTTTTGTTTTAATGTTGTGCTGGTCTAAATCACTTTGTCAATGAAACTGACTAGACTTTTTAAAATCGATTAAATGTTAATCTTTTTTTCTAAACCAAATAGAATTGAAATATATCTATACATATGTCTTCTGATATTGCACGCCTTACTCTAACATTCCACTCCCTCTGTCTTTGGCACATTCAATAGCCCTATCCTCACCAACACCCAGATCTATAAGGTATTTCCTATATTGCTCTAACCATGTAAACGTTGGCCTACCTACTGGTCTTTTCATAGGCTTAACACATTCAGTAAGGGCTATTTTTAGAGGGGAATCTGAGCATATGCCCTATCCATTGAAATAAAAATAACTATTCGGTTGACTTTGTTTCCAGGTACACTTAATATTATTTGAGACGAAATAGGTTTTAATTTAATAAAAAGGACTCCATAGAGTGTGTCTAATCAAAGCATAAAACAATGTTTTTGTCTATATAAGTATAAACAAATGTAAGACAACATATCAGTTATGTACTAATAATCGATTTCCACTCTAGATTTCCAACACAAAACTAATTGGTCTAACCCAGATAAGTGATGAATCAAAATATAGACTAAGGCAAGAAAGTGAAACTTAAAAAAGGACATAAGATGATTACAAATCGAAATGATAAATGAATGATATGCCATATATTTTATTTTCAAAGCAAAGAATATAATATTGATTGTGAAGAAAAAAATAATAATCCTGAAAAAAAACACCCCTTTTTTATATGTGGTCAAACAGAGAAAGCCTTTTTATAGTTTTGTACAATCATAATGAAACAAATGTGATAGTTATCATTTGTCTTTTCACACATGCATCTTAACATGGATTTGGTTTTCTCTTTGACTGTTGCTTGACAGTATTTTCTAACATCAAGTATGATTTCATTGCACGAGGAACAGGAAGACTTTGCACTCTGGGATAGATTGAACACCCATCACCTGTTTCAATAAGACAATTTCGTAATTTGATTCTACACCAGAATATCAATTTCATTTGGTTTTCACGATGTTCCCGATTAATGATATCTAATTGTTTTCTGTTGCCAATGTCCTCATCGTATATGTCCCCGCTATCCCACATCTCTTTGTTTAATATTAATCCTGCATTTAAGGCATTTCTTAAAACACTATAATCAGGTTCAAAAATATCGTAACAACTTGAATGTGTAAGATATGCAACAGGAAGAGAATATCTCTCAGTAAAAATACCATTCACATGACTGCCATGTTTTATTAACGTGTTCATTGTCTCAGCAAAAGGAAAACTAGGATAATCAAAATGAACAAATGACCGGCAAAAAGGAATGTAACCATTCTTATCAGGCGTATTAATGCGACAACCGGCGTCTATCAACAACTCACACATCTTGCTATTACCACCCCCTATTGCAGCTTCTAAAGGAGTATTTTGATCTTCATCTTTAATATCCACATCAATATTGTACTTCAGTAAAAGTTCCATCAAAGCGGTATGACCCATGTCAATCGCTAAATGAAGTGGTGTTGTTCTATGCATTGGGTAAAATTCATTAAAGTTTAAACCACCATCCATTATCTTTTTAACAAATGATATGTCTATATCAGTAATACACACTATCAGCGCTTCAGCTATTGTATGACTATCACTGTGATCCAAAAGCACATCAATATATTCATTATCCTTCAAAAGTATTGCCCATTTCAAAGCATGTAATGTTTCTGTTGAACTCATTTTTGTACTCAGTTCGCTTGTAGTATATCGACATTTCGTAATGATTAGTTTTTCATTCAGTAGTTTTTTTAAAGAAGAGGTTTCGTTTTCATCTATACATCGTCTAAGATAGTCAAAAGGCTGTGAATATAGTAAAGATTCGGTACAAACTGTACAGAGCACTTCATCAAGGAAATCAGAGCTTTGACTGGCACGGTGCACAATACTATCCACTTGGTCATTCGTAAGTGTATTTTCGTATTGTTTCCATTGGTTTTTGAATGTCTCGATGTCTCTCTCTTTAACAGTTGGTATCATTTTTTTAAATGCGTCCGACATGATGGTTTCTTGATTGTAGATTGGTGTTCTTTCCACAACACAAATATTCCAGTATTTGACTAATGCTTGGTCTCTGAAAGAATGAACAATTCGAAATTATAATTACCTTTACCTTAGATTTTCTTGGTGAAATATTTTTGCAAAGACATTCTTTTTTTCCTTTATTAAATCAATAGTTTCTTTGTATAGTAACGAACTATGTAGATAACTCAAATGTTATCGATAAATGAATATATTCTTAAAATCTAAAATCAACAATAATTGTAGAACATACTTACTTCAATGACTTTTCTCTCCTTATATCCTGATACAAATTGACAAATCTGAAAATTATGAAATCAAAAGTAAAACATAAAGTAAAATGTATAAAAGGACTTTAAATCTTCAAATAACAGTCATAAAAGATATGCTGCAACTTGTTCTTATCAAAATCCTTTATATACCTCAATTGACAACTTTGGAACGGATAGAAAGGGGTGTATCTTGTTTATAATCTTCTTAATTGCCATACCGTTATATTCAACTCTATAATTTTACCCTTCCTACACATTTTATAATTAAAGATTATTTTTTTCATGCATATATTCTGTTAGGCTGATTAAAGAATGTTAAAGCTTAATCTTTAATTGATCATTCATCAACACATTCACTTTTAGGTTTCCTGACATATCTAATAATTTATTTGAAAAATGTTTTTTTTTCACCTGTACCTTTAATAATAAAATGTTATGCTGTAGGAAGTTTCTTTAAATCAATTCTAATCATAAACCATTCAGAAAGTAATGGGTGTAAGAGTTTCTTCAAATGTATATTATTTGATTTGATTAACCTGTGTCCAGGCTTTGTGTCGAAAAGAAAGGATAACATAGACTCAAATCGATCTATAATTAAAAGTTAAGTCAGTTTCAGTATAAGACAAATAGATAGAGACCAGCAACAACATCAAAAACAACAATAATAGAGATAATAAATTATGACAACAGAAACAAAAAGGCTTGTTCATTCACATTTATCACATGGAATGTTCTTACGAAATAGACAATAATTAAAATTATGAAAATCCGAAGACACTTGAATCCTATGGTTTGGACAAAGACAAGGTTGTGAGAATTTGAGAAAATGTATATACAGAAACATTATCAGAATACTATTGTCATGACACACATTTTTTTTAAAATCTATAATGCAAAAGCAACTGGGATAAGTCCTCTTAGATTTTGTTTTCACATTTTAGTTTTCATGCTTTCCATATTCTCTGTATCTTTATTCTCTATGTCGCTCCTTATTTATCTTTCACATTATGCGCATCAAGTTATGGATTTAGCTTATTTTGGAAGATGGCTCTCACGCACGTCCCTGTAAACAATGTCAGTTGAGTTCCAATTGAGCCTCAACAAGGCTGCCCAGTTGGGCCCCAATTGGGCTAACCAAGTCGGCCATAGCCGATTTTGTCCACCCAGGCGACACAGGGCCCAGATGAACCAAAAAGATGAAGATGATTGCAGATCCTTTTGAAAAAAAAATATTGATTATTACAGATCTTTCCATCATTCATCAAGATGAATTCCCCCAAAAATAGGTGGCAAAAGTATCATGTTAACTGTGTTGAGGCTCACCTTTAGAAAACAAATTGAGTCTATCTTCTTAGATAAAAAAAAACCATGTGTCTGGACGGTCTGGAAGCAGAGTCAAGCCATATAAATTAGTCATTTTGATCCAGAGTGATTTGAAAAAATCAGATTAAAATGGATTCAATTTGAAACGGTGAACAATTTCAACAACAAAAAACAATAATTATAGAAAATATCATAATTGTTCAAAAATATCCCATAAATAAGTTCTGGACATAACATACTACAATAATTATGTACAATATTTTAAAAACATGACGATCCCAAGAATTTTAAACCTTGGATTCCAGTGACTTAAATACCATATCAAACGTTTAAAATCTTTCTAAAGGTGTTTTTAAAAGTAAAAAAGCCTTTATAGACTCAACTTTCAGGTTATCTAAATGTTATACCATTTAAAAGAATTTAAAGATTTCCTTTTCCATTTTGGGAGTTGCCTTATTGTTCATATTATAATGTCTTAATGTTCAGCTTCAAACTGTGTCGATCAATTTTGACTATCTATTTACGAATAGAGAATCCATTGCAGCAAGTAAGTTCATAAATTGTTTAATGTTTGGTGTTTGAATACTTTTATGCTTATTTTTATAATATTGTGAACCGTTTGTTCTTCTCAGAGACATCATTGGTGTAACATTGGTCATTTTTTGTTGTGGAGAAAAAACAAATACACAAGCAAGAAACCAACATGTCAGAAGTATACAACAAGATAACGCAAGCTGTAGAAGAAAATGACATCGAGAAATTCAAAAACCTATGGAAACAGGGAAAACACACATTTACAGATGACCAAGTGGATGATATTGCTGCTTATGCTAGGTTGAGCTCTGATGTTCATTTAGCCGATGAAGTGCTCTGTACAGTTTGTACCGATTCTTCACTATACTCCCAGCCTTTTTACTATCTAAGACAATGTATAGAAGGAATCGAAAACTCTTCTTTAAAAAAACGACTGATTAGCCAACAAAACTTAACGAAACATCGATATACTACAAGTAAACTAAGTACACAGATGAGTTTAACAGAACTATTGCATGCTTTGAAATGGGCTATACTTTTAACGGATGATGACTATATTAAGGTACTTTTGGAACACAGTGATTGTCATAGAAATGCTGAAGTATTGATGAAGTTCTTTAATGAGCTTGACATATCATTCGTTAAAAAGATAATGGATAATGGACTTGACGTTAATGAATTTAACTCAATGCATGGAACGACACCCCTTCACAAAGCAGTGTGGTATAAAAACACTGCTTTGGTGGAACTTTTATTGACGTACAATATTGATGTGGATACTAAAGATGAAAATCAAGAAACTCCTTTAGAAGCTGCAATAGGTCATGAGTTTGAGGAGATGTGCGAGTTGTTGATAGACGCCGGTTGTTGCATCAATACGCCTGATAAGAATGGTGATATTCCGTTATATCAGTGTTTTGTTTATCCCTGTTATCCTATGGCTAAAGCAATGAACAAGTTAGTCAAACATGGTAGCAATGTGAATGGTGTTTTTACTGAGGAATGTTCTATTCCTGTCATAGATCTTACTCATACAAGTCGTTATGAGGATTATAAACCTGATTACAGTGTTTTAAGAAATGCCTTAAATGCAGGATTAA
>JAVSBT010034676.1:0-18031 GCA_033118115.1 Pharyngocirrus eroticus
CAATTTGATTCCTTGTTCTGTCTCCAGGACTTATCCATGTATAAAGGCGTCTCGGGTGGTGTTGAAAAAGGGTGTTGGTAATGACAAAGTCATTGTCCATGCAGAAATCTGCAAGACGCTCACCTCGTTCGTTTCTCTGCCCAAGTCCAGATGTTCCTACATGTTCAGTTTTGTGCATACTCTTCCCTATCTTTGCATTCCAGTCTCCCATCAAAATGACAATGTCTTTCTTGGGTATTTTGTCTAAGACCTCCTGGATGATGCCATAGAAAGCATCCATCTCATCATCATTAGCTTCAGAAGTGGGAGCATATACTTGAACAAAAGTTATGTTCATAGGGTGAGCCTGCAATCTTAAGGTGATTACCCTATCGCTGATGGGATTGTAGCCTAGCACCGCCTTAGCTATTTCCTTCTCCAAAATAAAGCCAACACCACTACTTCTTCGGCCGCTGTCCTTCCCTGCGAAGAACACCGAATTACCACACGCTGTTGTGAATCTTCCTTCACTGAGCCACCAATGCTCAGCTATACCCAGAATCTTCACTCCACACCTCTCCATCTCATTTGATATGATTTCTAATTTCCCAGTTGTGAGACCTCTCACATTCCATGTGGGACACATTGTCGTATGCCGAAGAGAAATATTACCCCTGTTGACCACTGGGTCATCAGGTTCATGGCTTCCCATTATGGGGTTTGGCCGTGCACCGTCATAATTAACTCCCGAGCTTCCAGGTGTCATATCTCTCTCTCCCCCAGTAGCAAATAGGTTATTGGTTCCAAAATCCATGTAGAATAAATTATTCATCTTTGGGACAAACTTTTTCAGAGACAATTTCTTACCTCATAAAACAAAAAAATATTCTACATAAATCACAAATGTTGTGTGGTTGGAGTTTTTGCAAAGCAAAGTGGAAGAAGCTTACCTCAAGCTGTTTCTTTGCCTCTTGGTATGCTGAATAGATGTGTGCCATAGTCAAATCTTGCGGGAACACTTCCTTTAGCGTCTTTTGTTTTTCTCCAAGTATTTTCTTCAAAATACCATTATGGTCAACACTATCTGACCACAAACTTGGGTTACAGATCAAGTCTGACATCCTATTTCCCTTTTCAACCTTGGATTGGCTGGCACTCACAAACCTATAATTATTCAACAATAAAAATCAAGAAAATATTTACAAATATATACTGTACTTGGATATGACACAGGAGAGAGGGGTGCCCATTGTCACAAAGTTGGCACAAGTATCATAAATAGTGAAAATAACCTTTTATACATCTAGTTCTCAATTTTCTGAAAATATTCACTAGCCTCGTATATTTGACATTAATCGAATCGTTTTTCGAGAAAAAACGCTCTTTCAAATCGATCAGTAAATTCATTAATTTCACATGGCCCTATTTTTAACTTGCTATTTAGACAAAATTTTACGATAATAAAAGATAATAAAAAACTCTTTTGTCCTTACGTTAAATTCATTGTAATTAAAATAGTTATTTACAGTTAGAATGAAAAAAGTCTCTGCAAAAAATGTCTTTTTGAAAATGAGATAACTACCAAAATTGTTTTGAATGTTATTTATATTTGACCAAAAGAAAAAAATACAAACTCAAGACAGTAATTACCTTGTCACTAGTCTTGCAATAGCTGCTTTTAGATCAGGTACTTCAACAAAATCACCAAGGATGAAATCAGACATAGTTTCTGATGGAAGGGGTTCCTTGAATTTGTCATCAAGAGCTTCAATTGTGTTTTCTGCCATCAATTCTTCAGTGTATTCATAAAGGTGTACTATGTGTGTAAGTTGCAATTCTTCAACAGTCCCGGGTAAAAGAGTTTGGAGAGTACTCGTAGTAGACTTAGAGAGCCAATCTTCTGTGTACTTTATGATGGGTGTCTTGGGGGATCCTCCAGTTCTTTTCATGTAGGGTATGATAATTTCTAGCTGTGTCAGTAGCTCCCTCACATAATTGGGATCCTCATCTTTGCGACGGTTTAAGCTTACTCTAATGTTAGGCTGTAGTCTTTCTTGAGTTATTTTCTTGGCAAGATCGGATAGTATACTTGAATATGCATGGAAAAACTGACCAGCATAAACAAATACTGGGAATTTGATGTCACTTGAAAGAAAAGATCTTCCTGGTAGGAAAGATTTGGCCAGCTGTTTTTCTATCTTCTCAAAATCATAAAATACTTCTTGACCTTGGCCATAGTTAGTGTTGAATTGTGCAAAATGAAGAATGAGTTTCTCATTCCATTCATAATTTATCAAATCTCCTTCCAAAGCATCTTGAATTTGGACACAATTCACAGAAGCACAACTCTCAGAAATCCTCAAAAAACTGACAGCAGTGACCTTTGTGCCCAAGGATATTCCCATGGCTCTTAGAATGCAGTCATTTTGAATTCTTTGCAATGCTTTGATCAAAAGCAGTAATGGAGAGGTTTCATCTTTTACCAGGCAGTGAAAAAGTTTTTCTTTTCTATCCATTCTTAAGAAAAGTTTTCTTTGCTCTTCCTCAAATCCCAAGAGTGTCATATTTTCTTTTTTTCCTAGCTCATTCCAACCTTCTTCAAATTTTGTATACATCTTTTGCCTTGAATCTTTATCAAGTTCTGAACCATTAATGAATTTCGCAATGGTATACTCATAGAAATCTTCCTGAGTAAGTCGCCTGTGCAAATTGCCATGTACTTCTCTGTGCCATCGCAAAAGTGGCCACAGACACTTCAAAAGACTCAGTTTTCTTTCTTGGGCCAGGAAATATCCAAGAAATT
Organism: Pharyngocirrus eroticus; assembly: GCA_033118115.1. Classification (NCBI taxonomy): domain Eukaryota; kingdom Metazoa; phylum Annelida; class Polychaeta; family Saccocirridae; genus Pharyngocirrus; species Pharyngocirrus eroticus. The sequence continues at coordinate 2,783 of JAVSBT010034676.1, forward strand.
CTGTTTCTTCACATTGATTTTTTCTCATGAAATTTTGTTGCATACTCCCCATGGTTAACTTGCCAGTGTTGTGGTATAAGGCCTTGAAAGGGGTTGGTTTCTCTTCTAATGAAATTTCTTTTACAGCACATTCAATACTGTTTGGTCTGTATCCACTAAGCTTGCATGTATCTGTGAACCATTCCTGCAATTTGTTGCCCTTATCCATGACTATTGTATCTAAGCGTTTTTGGAATACAGCTTCATATTTCTGCCTGTTCTCTGGTGTTGTACAGCTGAAGGGTTCTTTGGAGATGAGGTCAGACATGTTTTCAATTACCATGTGCACAAATCTGCAGACACCTTCATCAGTTTCATCTAGGATTTCTGTAAGTGCCTTCCAGTCTTTTTGATACTGTTCTGTAAGAATTTGGATGGAGGGATAGTGCTGGTTGTCTTCATTTTCTGGTTCCACATATCCCAATGAATGGGCTAACAGGCAGCATCCGTGTGTGAGGATCTTAATGAGACGGTATGTAAGTGGTGACATTTGCCTGGAACAATATGACCATAAATCCTCACTTTCTATGGCTTGGTGATACCCTGGAATAGGATTTTGGTCTCCAACATTGATATCTTTCTGACCCAGTGGTACATCTATTATATGTTTCAGGGTTGATTCTTTACACAGGTCACACTGTTGTTTGTCTTTTTGTTGTCCTGTTACAGTTCCATTGATACATTGATGGAAAAGTACAGATTCTACCTTACTTGAAGAGACTGTATCGTATGTCCTTGAGTAGACCTGATCACTGCTTGCTGGCAAATAAGCTTTCATTGCAGCTTGTGGTGTGAGAATACACTTCGCAAATATTGGAGCATTCACTGGAAGTTCCCCCTTTCCATTGGTAGAGTTATTTGCCACAATCAGAATCACAAGATGATACAATACTGAAGCATGTTGTACCTCTTGCAGAGAGGTTTCTTCTGTAAATTGCATCCATTCTACAGCAAAATCTGACTGAAGAAGTAATTTTTCTACTAATTTCTTGTTTGTCGAGGTGAAATGTTTGCAACTCTCCATCAGGATGTTCGTATAAGTCCTTTCTGTATCCTTTAGTGGTCTAACAGTTTGAATCATCGCAAAATTGTTAAACATCAAACAAAACAATGCCTTGATGTGTTCAGAACTTGATTCTGCTTTGTGGAGAAACCCTCTTAACTTTTCTTCCTTTTTGTCTGCAAGATATGTCTGCCAAATATCTGATAACTCCTTTAGATGCAGCACTTTTGTCATGGGGTTGAAACCAAGTCCTAAAACTACTTCATCTCTTGGCCAATCAATGTTGCTAAGAGATTTGACGGTACTGGTGATTGCGGATATATTCTTTTTGACATTTGAAAGTGAATGCTTTGCTGTTTGGCACTTCAATAAGTACTCTCGTAGTACTATATTCTGATAATTGTCTTCAGTTTCTTCTGGCTTGTCTAGGGCATGATCTAATTCACTCAAAATAACTTGCTGATCTTTATGTGTTTTCCTGATTTGATCAGAGACACTTTGGAGCAGTCGCTTAGAATATGCTATTGCTACAAGCACTCTAAATGACATCTGCTTGCTTGATCTTATCAATGTACCTGCAATTTGTAGTATTTCTAATTCTGTCTTTTCACAGCCAAACTCTTCAATATATGTGAATGGCAAATTATCAAAGCCTCCCTTCTCCAAGATATCTGTCAGCAAAATCATAAATTTGTTTTCTTGTTCCCCTGCTGATAGCAGCTCTTCATCAATGCATTTGAATTGGGGATAAGACAGCACTTCGTTTTCACTTATGATTATTTGGCACAAGAGGAGGTGCAATTCATCATCATCCCCAACACTCCAAAGTAGTTTTTGTAGTACTGTACCATAGTAACTGAGGTTTGGGTCAGGCATATGTCCAGTTAATGCCATCTGAATTATATTGGATAAAAGTGGATTTGCTGAGTCCAGATCCAAAAGCCTTCCCATGCAGGTGCATATAAATTGTTGGCCAATAGTTTTGGGAACCTTGTTAGCTCCCACCAGCTCAAATATTTCCCCATGTAGAAATTGAAGCAGCTCAATACTTGACATGACCTCATCACCGTGGTCGAATCCTATCTTTGCCAGATTTACAAGTTTGTTTTCATGGATGCTGTATGGCAATATAATACTTGTAGCAAAATCATTGCACAAACTAAGAAAGTGAAAGCCTGTAGGAAAAGAACTAACTCTGCTTGCAAATGATTGGAGGATGCTTACTTTGGACTGCCAATTGCTGACACCATCAAACTGTTCTAGCACCTCTTTGATTGGATACATCAAATGGCACACAAAATCAACCAAGAGTTCCTCTGCTCTTAGTGCGATATCTGATTCTTGTCCATCATCCTGTACATGATCGGAACCATCATCAATAGGGATCTCCATGTTCTCAATATTTTGCTCTTCTTTTTCCTTATGTTTATCAATATTGTCAAGGTTGGAAATCTTATCTTCTTGCTCACTACATTCTAGATTTGGCTCAATATCAACATTATGTGCATTCATTTCATTTGTTTTGTTACCACTAAGGTCATTTTCATCGTTTGATTCTTCACTTGAAAGCTGCTCTTGGATCTGGATTTCAGACAAACTTGTTGTCTCCTTAGATTCTAGCAATTCCTTAGTATCATCAATGGCAGCTGACATATCGACTCCTGCACCAGCTTCAGATGATTCTAATGAAGTTTTCTCATTACTGCTAAGCTGGTTCTCATTTGTGCTATTTTCCTCATTACTCTCAGATTTTGTCTGCATTGATATATCTTCGTCTTCTTCATCATCATCATCTTCATCATCATCATCATCATCACCTGGTACATGTATTTCTTTCTTCTCTATTTTTTGTAATTGTTTCTTTTCATTTGCCTCTATTACATCTTCTAAGTTTTTCATCACAAAGTCCTGAAGACTCTTTATTCCTGAAGGTAGGTTTTTCATGCATGTACTAAGCATCTGCATAACCTGCTGTATCATTGGCTCAAAGCACCACAATGCAATGTGATACAATATAAACTTGTCCAACTGCTGGTCAATGTTGGAAATGGCCACCCTGTCTTCCAGGATCCATTTTACAAGGTTCACTACCACATCCTTTTCCAATGTTGCTTCTGTAATCTTGCAGGTCAGCCATATCAAATCTTCAAAGTACTTTTCAACATGTGTTTGGAAATATGGCTCATCAAACAAGACCTGTACCTTTTCAGGGAACATGTCTTTGTACTTTGTAATCTGGTGGAATAACTGATTTCTAGTTAACTCACCGGTGTCATCAAGGAATTCAGGATTTTTCTTAAGTTCTGTCAGATCCTCCAGAAACATTTTCTTTACACTTGCCAACTTGTCCTCAAAATATCTAATCAGTGGGAAGTCTAGATTTGGTTGTGTCAAATCACTGATGTCATAGCACTCAGCACCATCTGGATCTGATATTTCTCCAGTGTCAACAATCTTTGGATTCAAAACCCACTTTTGCCATACAAGTTTTGTATTTTCATCTTCAGCATGAAGAAAGCTGTGCCAAACACACTGCTTCTCAAGAACATACACTAATTTTGCAAGTGGTTTCTTGACAGATTCTCCAACGCAATATAACAGGGCCTTCCAAAAGGTGGAAGCATTACCAAGTGCTTGGGTATTGCAGGCTACTTTGACTTGCCAACTGTCTGAATCAATTTCTCCTTTTTGTGTCATCTCCTCCATTTTTTCCATGTGTGCTCTCACTGCTGCTGTCAGACAAGAAACTATTTCTTCGGAGTCAGTGATTGCTTCAATTTTCTTCAAAGTGTCCTTGACATCCCGAGAAGCAACAGCATTGTTGTATTTAATGCAAGTGAATGCCCATAGTATCTGGCCTTTTACCACTTTCTGAAGGGGAAGAATGCTACTGTCAAGAATATCCAACATACTTTTTTCCAATGTGGCAACAAAATGATATGGACTGGATTCAAGCATGTCCACAGTGACAAGCTGCCATCCACTTAGGTAATTGAACTGCCAGGAATCACTGATTTCTTTTTCATGTCTGTCAATATGAATAATGAAAACAATGTTCTTGTCTTCATCATGTTCTGCAATATACTTGCTGGCACAGCTTTCTATCTGATATTTTGCTAGCAAGATATGATCTGCATCTATAGATGGCTTACACTGGAAAAAAAGACATTTTGCCTGGGATTCAAACCAAAATGATTTGACATCTTTGGTTAACTGTCTCTCTGATTTATAGGCACTAAGTTTCCTTACTTCAGCAGAGAATCCAGTCTTTAACTCTTTCATGATATCTGTATGGACATTGCTATGTGTGTATATTACAAGCCGTAGCCCAGTATTTGTTTCATTTGCCCCATGTTCTTCACAGGCATTTTGGACACAATCACTAACACTTCTATGCATTTTCCTCTGAAAGTATCCATCCCTCTGTATGTCTTCAACATCTTTTAATTGGTTATTCTTCAACTTTGAGCAAGTCAAACGCAAAATAGCATCAGGTGTGGCGAGCCTTTCAAGTTTGTCTTTACAATCTTGAAATATTTGGGTTTCATCTATTTCCTCAATGCCATAAATGGTCTTAATGTTAGATTGAGAGCACCCCAGTACAAGAGAAGGTATCAAATCCTTGTGAAATCCAAGGAAACAATCTTCTCTTTTGAACGGATGATCTTCAACTTTTGCAAAGTCTTCACTCCACTCATGTAGCCTCTCCACAAGTTTTCTTTGCCATGGGTTCACTACATCTTTGATTTGTAGGAACTGTTTTTCAAATCTGTTCAGAAAAGGGGGGTCTGCAATGTTGACACTTTTTTCATCCATAAGTACAATACATCTGAAATCATCATGTACTTGGCAGACAGGGTTGCTGTAAGGGCCTATGGCTACCCTACAGTTTCTTTTGTTTCCAGACTGGGTGTAATTTTGATTCAGTAGGTCATAAAGACTGCCATAGATATGATCTAAATCTTTGAGTATCAGTACAACACCACTTTCCATACAAAGAATTATGCGACTCAGAATTCTATAGCTGTAATTTTCTGTTTGATCTTCTTCAAATTGGCTGCCCATCATCACTTCATATTTTTGATTTTGATCTTTTAGGTTTCTTTCTAAAATCCCAATAGCTGAATCCCCACTGGTTATAAGCATGAGATATCTAGCTGATTTATCAGCAAGGTTGTCTTTTATCAGTTCTTGTGCTGTCTGATTGTAGCCTTCAAATCCTCCAATGTCAAAAGAGGCTGGCGTATTTTGGAATTCGTTTTTAACTTCAACCTCAAAAATCTTCACAATGTCATTCATACCAGCTCTTATACCTCCAAAATTTCTCTGCAGTCCCTTCAATATAATCTGGACTTTATCTATTTCCTCATTTTGTGACAAATGTTTTGTGACAAATTTTATCAGAGCATAATAATCTCTCAGGCCATGGAAGTTTTTCTTTGTTTGATTCTTTTGATAATGGAAATAAGCTTTTGCCAATGCTGTGAACAGCTTCTGCTGTTCCTCTTTTTGAGCAGGTAAGAGTTCCTCTTGAAATTCAGAGCCAATTGAGACTGCTGTGTCTACCAATTCTTCAACATCTAGATCAGGTCTGGATAAATGTATGGCTCTGTTCATCTTTGCTGCATCTAATGCCCAGTTCGATATTCCAACAACTGCAATATTTGGCACCTTTCCCGTTGCTGGTTCCAAAAGGTTATGCAATACCTTCAAAGGGTTAAATCTTGATACCTCTGCTAAGCCAACTTCATCTAAGAGGACTACAGGTAGAACATGTTCATTCTTGTTGTGGTTCAGGTATTGTTCAGCCTTGGTAAAAACCTTTTCTATTCCTTCAGAAGTAGAGGACTCAGATCCTTGGTAGGACACAACATAAAGCTGTGGAAGAGTCTTGAAAAAGTCATCTTGAGAATCTTGGCCTCTCAGGTTGCTTTTCAGAAGTTGCATGGATAAGGATTTACTACATCCAGGTTTTCCAACCAGAAATACAGGAATCTTGTTCAAAATGCATACAAGGATGACAAATATATTTTCTCTCAGTGCTGTATTCTTTGCAATGCCACTTGGGAGTTTCATCCTATTCAGCAAATCCATCTGTTCCAGGCGGAGGAGTTTACTGAAATCTTTGGCACAAGTTTCAAGATTTCCATTTGGATAAAGTTCTTTAGCCAGCAGAATCATGTATTCTTTTCTTTGATCACTATTTGGTAGCCTTGCATAATAACAGTGACATAGGGCAAGCAGCACAGCTCTTATTGTTGTGTTAAATTCAGTATATGGTTTGTCATAGCCAGGCAAGGCATATTTGGACTTGGTCTTTAACATCTCATAGAACCAAATCATTAGGATTTTGCATCTTTGAACATCCCTCAAGCTGACCGACCAGGCTGTTGTTTCTACTTGGCGCAGATATCTTTGGGAGGATATAAGAGCATTTACAACATGTTTATGTCTGTCAAATTTTGGAAAAACATCCACCATCATTCTTCCAATGTAAGCATTCTCATCATTTGCACTCAGTATGCCATAGTCCCATACATAGTCTGTCATTGCTTCTGGTAAGGGATGTACACGATACACCAATTTTGACAATGGATCTGATGTAACTTTGCCCTTCAGGCCTGCTGTTAAAATCTGTGTTTCTTCTCTAAGTCTATAAGGGTTGCATGCAGCTACAAATTTTAAATTCTTTGCTAATGGTTTTCCTTTGCATGAGTGATGGCATATTATTTCATTCAGCAAACCCAGATGGTCGCATGTGTTGATCTCATCTAAAAACATCCAAAATTGTTGTTTTGGAGTTTTCTTTGCCTTTTCATGAATTTCCAACACCTTTATTTCAATTTTCTCTGCTGTGACACCTGCATGGAAGTTAACAATGGAGAATTCTATCTCACATGTAGCAGCAAGGTAACGCACCAAACTTGTTTTTCCACATCCTGTCTCACCCATCAAAATAATAGGAACACTTGCTTTGATTCTAAGACTGATCAGAACCATTTTCAGCAAATTATCAGGAGTCAAGGCATAACCAGTTCTCATTTCTCCCAGTTTTTTTCTGTCCAAGTCTTCACTGCTTATCCTAGCAACTCTTTCTAATTTTGTCTGTAGATTGTCTTGGTTAAGATTTTCATATTTTTCCAAATCTTTTTGTAGTTGTGACTTGAAGAGTTTGACAACATCTTGTGGAACAGAAGCTGTATCCCGATACAAAGCAGATATTGTTTGTGCATCCTGTCCATGAAATACAATCATTAAATGATTGCTGTCTGCCCACTGAATCATTCCTTCTACTCTGTTCACCATGGCTTCACATTCATCTTTTACAGCCTTTGTTTGAGAGGATCGGCAGGACTGGACAGATCTGCAAGCAAATTCTTTGGAAATTTCCATCAGTGCCTTAACCATAATGGATCTTATTTGCAGTGGTTGCTTCTTCCCAAGCATTGCTTCAATATTTTCCACCCTAAAGTAATAGCTCGCTGACATTTTTTTCAGTTGATCTGCCATCACATTCAAGAAAACATTCACTACACTGAAAGACATATCTTGTCCTTGATCAAAATATTTTGATAACAATTGTTGACATTTTAACTCTGGTATTGGTCCCGTGGCTCCTTTCTGAACCAAAAAGATGTTTTCCTCATCAAGGCGTCCTGTATCCAATGCCTGCAAGTATTTACAGACTACTTGTGTTGAATCATTCAGTTCTTTACTGACAATGAAATCTTGATATTGCCTCCACTGTAAATGGATTCGTTTGAAACAATTCAGAAATGCCAATGAATCCCTCAAACTATGCTGAATAGAATTTGCAACCTCCAATGCAATATTCTTGGTAGGCAAACACACAAGAGATGTTTCTGAAGACACAATGCCAATCACAATCAGCTCAAACAAGAAGGAATCCAGTAATGCTGGACTTGGTGTGACACCTATATTGATGTGTAGTACTTGAAATGGCTTTACTCTGAGTTTGTTAACCATCTGTACCAATCTATCCCTGGTGAGAGGACCAGACAGCTCCAAAGTTATTGTACCCATGCTCTTAGCGGTTGCTTTTTCGTTGATTGTTTCTGTTTTTCCAAGGCCAGGCACATCTGATGTAATCATGTAGACATCTGGCCAGCAATCTTGCAACAGTTTCTCCATAGTTGGCCTTGAAAAGGCATTGACTTTATGAACTCTGTTGTTGAACTGGTCTATGATTGGATCATGTGGACCTGACTGACAAATCAAGCATAGATAGAAATCTCTTTGATAATTATCTTCTGCTTGTCGTAATGATTCTTGCAGCTCCTCAACAAGTTGGAACTGCATTTCATTTGGCAAAAGTTCAACATTTGCAATACAAAAAAGCTCTTGTAGCCCAGTTTTTCTCTTTTTATGTAAGCATCTGTTCAAGAGCATTTTAACTTCTTCCCAATCTGTGTCTTCATTGCAAAACAACAACTGACTTGCTTCAGGCCATTTTTGGACGGTATCAGCATATAATATTGTGATAACAGGGATCAATTGAGAGCTGCCAGGGTCCAACTGAGCAACATAAAGCTCCCCTTTCTTCATTTTCATCTCAACATTTTGAAATGTTGGAATGCCATGGATTGGGCGGGTAAATGGCTTGAGTGGCATTGTTATTTTTTGTAGTGCCTCTCCAAGGTCTTCTAAACATAACTTCAAATCATTGCTCTTAGATGTTTGCTGGTAAACATTAAAAAGTCCCTCATCAATGTCAGGGTGGATATATTTTAAAATACTGTATGCTTCTTTTGTTAAATGCTTTTGGTCAAAACATTGTTTAAGCTTTGCAAGTTGGTCACCCCAAAGGAAGTTCAATACATAATACTTGTTGCGAGCATTTTCAAGAGTTTTTTTCCAGAACCCTAGATCCCCTTCCAGGATTTTAATTACAGTGCCCAGACCATCAAATCTATTATCCTGTGTTCCGTTCTCAACCTGTGGTAAAACATTGTTGTATTTTTGGTAGTTAAAATGTCCACTTTGGTGGAGCTGGGTACAAGTATCAGCTATCACTGTAGCCTTGTCAATGATTTCTACAAATTTCTGCATATCCACTCTTCTCTGTTTGAGGACTTGTTCATCTTCAACTTCATCAGGTTTGGTTTCACTATTTTCTGAGTTTGCAATCAAAAGAGCCCTACTTCTTAGATCAAATAATTCTTGCATGTTGAGGGTACTCTGCTCATATGTCAGAACAAACAGACACTCTTTGATGTTTGTATCGATCTCAAATTTAAGGTAACCCTTGTTGAGTGAATTCATGACAATAGCTTTGGTGAGTTCTCCACGATTTGCAACATTTTGGTAGAGTGCCTTCAGACTGTGGACATTCTGGGCACAGCCTATTATTTTCTCAGCAAGATTTTTTGGTGCATGTGTACTTTTGCTATCTGGATTAGCAATTTTGCATATCTTCAGAAAGAATGCCTTCAATGAACATTGTTGATCTTCTTCTGCAAGGATATGATGAAGTGTCCTGTGAACTTGTATAAGATCAGACACTGTTGACACTTGAATGTGTTGCTCTGAGTGTTCTTCTGATGCATCAATCAAATTTCTCACATCTTCATCAGCTACTTCTTTCAGGAAGGTCAATAACGTTCTTGATTGTGATAGTGAAGTGACAACGTTCCATGTTTCTCCAGCATCCATTTCCTGAAACAATTTCTGTAATTCTACTACAACATCACTGATGGCATACAGTGTGAAGTCTTCCTTTTGTTTCTGTGAATACTTCTTGAAACCCTCCAAGGCATTCAATACTGCATCCCCTGCCATTGGTATGATGCCAAATGCTTCAATTATTTTGTCAAGGTTGGAGACCTTCTCTTTGAGGCTTGGGAACATTTTGTAATTATGAAAAGCATCTTTCTTCTTCTTAGAAGCAGTCAAACGGAGATATATACTTGCTTTTTCCTGTTCCTTGGCAACCTGTTCCACATCTGCAACTATATTCAAGATTTTTGAAACTGGTACATCAACATCAGCTATTAAAATTTCTTTGAGCTGAGTTCTGAAGTTAGGAAAGCAAACCTCCCTTAAAAATGTAGCTATTTGTTTGCAGGAATACTGTAGTGGTGTTTTCTTGTTTTCCTCTTTCTGTGATTGAATTTTCTCATTATCTGCCTCATCTAATGGTTCTTCCATACTAGTTGTGGAACTGCTTTTGTCCATGTCTGCTTCTTCACCTTTTGGATTATCTTTGTTTTCTTTCAGAAATGAAGCAAGGGACCCAGCTTCAATCTGATGCATACAAAAAGGCACAAAACTCTTGAAGTTCTGTGGCTCATACAGATCTATAGCAACATCAATGAATTCGTAAAGGCTGCCCCAAAACATTTCGGTAGTAAGAGACTGCATTGTTGGAGACCTTGGAGAGTCTTTGAAACTTGTTTTCTTAACTATTTCTTGCTGGAATTCATTTAAATCCTGCATAGAAACCTTATGTCTCAAGTTAGGCAAAAGTTTCAAAAAGAGAGCTTTTAATTGCTTTCCCTTTGATTCCATTTCAAGGAAAGTCTTGTCTGCTACTTTGAAAATCTCTTCCCACCTCTCCTTATCTTTGTGGAATTCAGCCATCATCTTGAATACTTCACTTGCCTGTTGTTGCATCACTTTGTAGGTAGTCTTGAAAAAGTCAGGGCTAACTTTATGATTTTTCACTGCCTGGGCTAGATCTTTTATCATTTTATGCGCTGTTGTGAAAGCTTTTTGCTCCTTTACTTTGACAGCCAAACTACCTTTGGCATTGTTCAACATAGACCAGAACTTTGCATTCTTCAGTATCTGAATTAATGCTGCTAGATGCTTTTCAAGGTCCTTTGTTTCATAAGTCAAGCCATTTACCATAGTCTTTTCCAACAACAGAATAACAGATTTCTTGGTAATACTGAAAAGATAAACATGGACTATTAAATTCACTTCATTATATCATATATTCAAGATTGAATAAGTGTGATGTTTTGACCTCTGACCCCCTCAAATCTTATTTTTCATACAATAATATAACAGGAATTCTAGAGAAATCAAGTTTTATTCTCAAAAATATTTACCTTGAGTTTACAACCAGCTGCTGTGAATTTGGCTGCATAAGCTCCTGAAGACTTTCTTGTAGATTTATTTGTGATTCATGTGATCGGAATTTCTTGGCGACATGATCCTCATACAAATTTACTATGCATTCTGGACAGCCTGCAAACTTACCGACTGTTCTAAGCAAAGCCTTTGGTGGTAATGACAATGTAAGTTTCTCCACCTTTGCAATAGCCACAGTTGACAATTTTTTGCTATTTTTTATTCTTGATGTCACAAGGAGACTGCTTAAGAATTCATATATCACTGGGAGCCTATCCTCAGTGTGCCCACGTGGACGCAATTGCTTACTGTAGAATTCGATAGCAGTGTCTAGCCAAAGTTCAATTAGTTTTTGCTCTGTCTTTTGTGGCAATTGAACTTCCAGGCACAGCATTTCCAAAAAAGCCATATGTAACTCCTCAGATTTGGAATTGGCTAATGAGTGCAGCAACTCTGAATAGTAACTATCTCGCTTTTGGAAAAGGGCTGGATCCCTCATTAACCCTAACATTTGTGATACATCATTCTTAGTGTGTTGCTGCTTTCGACACATCAGGTTAACCATTTTCTCTTCCAAATCTCTCCGAAATTCACTTGCCAATGTTTTGCTTTGTTTGACTATTGTCCATAGTTTGGTCAAATCATCTACAGAAGGGTTATTTCTTTGTGCATCTATTTTATCTTTGACCCTAACCACAATTTTACTGTAGATAAGGTTAGTAATGCTTTCATTCGCTTCAAGTTTAAGGAGATGATTGTGCACTTCAATTGCTTGAATACAGCTTATCTTTTCAATGATTGCTGTCAGAATTTGTGGGGTGTCTGGATGTTCACTGAAGCGACTCAACCTTTCCATGAGGTGTATCAGGTATTCTCCTCTTGGAGGTCTGTAAGCATAACGTATTTCAACAGTATTCAACCCCTCATAATCAAGCACAGGGAAGAATTGGAACACAATATCACCCCATCCATATTCTGGTCCATAGTACGAAACCATCAAAAGGTTTACAACTTTTTGAAGTCTCTTTTTATCCTCTAGAGTAAGCAGGTCAGGAGAACATCTTCCAACACCAAAAAGAATGTCACCAGCAACCCTTGAGTTTATAAATGTAAACATACCTTTTGCTAGAAACTGTGCACAAAGACAGAGTTGTTGATCAGACATGCCAGACTCAGGCACTGCTTTCTCAATAAATGATTTGAAAGCACTGCCAATCTTGCTATTTCCAAGCAAAAAGGGGAACTCATGTAGCTTAGCCACCAGTAGAACATCTTTTAACCCCAAAGATGGGACATGTTGTAACAAAACATTAAAAAATACTTGATTGATTTGAATCAAATCTTCTTTTGCAACATAGTGCATATTTTCCCTGTCAAAGACAGCCAAATGTATATCTCTCAGGGTAAGTTTGCGTTCACAGAATTCTTCTTCTGAGTAAAATTTATCGCCTGTGAAATATTGTCCAAGATTAAAGGCTGACTTTTCAACAGTCATGGTAAAAGAATAAGGCACATCAAGGTGATCACTTGTTACAGTAATAGGCTTTGACTTCCAGAGATGGTTATGCGTTGTTTTTCCCAGATATATCCCATCTAATTCCTTACATTTGCTCTCTATTCTGACTGAAACTGGTTTTTCAGATGGGATGTAAAGAAAAAATGTAGTACATGACTCCTAAAAGGTAAAATAATGACAAGAAAAATGGCTCAATAGAAACATAGCAAGACCATAAAAAAATTGGCTACAGAATCACAGCTACTATTTAGGACTGACATCTAAATCTTTTTACAATGTTGATGGAAATTAATTCAGAATGTGTACCTTATGTCAAGCACACATTTGTTATTTTCGTAACCAGTTTTTTGTAACAAATGAATTAAAATAGTGCTTATTTTAGTACAAATGCTTTTGTTCTTTCGTAACTGTTTCAAAATAACATGTTTATAATAGATAGGTGTGGGGGGTAAAAAATTGTTACAGTTCAACAATTTTAATCCCCATGTTAAAGCTGATAAATTTGGCGATCCTCTGCAATACGCCTGTGGCTAATGACTAGTGAAAACATAAAAAAAAACCTGTATCTATTGGCTAGTGAAAACATAAAAAAAAAAAAACCAAAACAACATAGAACATAAGAACGTCAAATAATCAATACGTCAAAATCCTGAGCAAAAAATCTTAGCCTTGAGACACCTCTATAGCTTGCTCAGACTTTGAGCAAAAAAACATCTGTCTTAAAGTTATGCAAAAGTTGAGACATTAATTAAAACGCACATAGACAAAAAATCACAGGCTGAACAAGTTATTGAGTTTAGGACAGACTTAGGCACGTAATTAAAACTGGCCCCAGAGCTTTATGCATTCCATGTGGAAGGTCCCCGGTTCGAATCTGGGCAGTTTCAAGGAAATTATTTTCACTGGCTTTCAAAGAAAAATTGTTTGGGTTATCAAAAGCCCATAGCAGTGTTTACGCACTGCTGTATTGTAAGCTTTCAGGGTCATTATTGTCCTTGAAAGTGCATATATTATGGGAAAGTACAGTTATATACTAGGTATGACTGCTCTGACGCGAATAAATATAATTATGCATTTTCGTTTTCAAAATCTAGAAGACATTTCACAGAAACCAAAGACAGTTTGTTTTGTGATCAATGTATTGTAGTTGATCATAAACCAAACAATAAGCCAACTAAAGGTAAAGAACCTAAGTATATTCAATTTACAATCATCCAATATGTTTTTATAGTAAATTGAAAAAAATAATAAATTTGACAATCTGAGATTAAAAATGACAATTCAGAGAGACCAAAGATTTTTGTGATCAGTGTAATAGACAGAATCACAATCGATCAAAAAAGTTAGCCAACTAAAACTCAAATTTTATTACATTGTGTTATGTTAGTATTGACATTTAATGACAGAAGCAGCCTCATCAAATAAATAATGTAAGAATAATTGAACTAAACTTTTTTGATGCACTGTGTATGAAAGATTTATTTCTCAACGCTTTCGATTCTCATCACAAGATCTTGATCACTGATATAACAAATAGTAAACAGTTACAGAATATAATACTAAATAAAGAATATGTATTTATATACATCGATCAACAGAATGAATAGACCCAAAAATACATACAGTTACATAGTTACCATTAAGGTCACAATACATGAGTAACTGAGTTTTTTTGTGTGATTAAATATCAGTAAATTTTCTTGACATCAAGACCTGAAATACCAAGTAACTTTAAGAAAATAGAGTCACAATGAATTGTGTAACTTACATATTCAAAGTTTATATCATAAACCCTAAATGTCATGTTATGAGGATGGGGCTAACATAAAAAATATACACCCTTATAAATGGAAAATCAAATGTGCATGCAAATAACATAGCTTCCTACCTTATTTTCAGATTCATTGTGACTTTTTGCCTTTTTGGGTTTTTTCACCATTGTCTCTTTTGATTTTGATGGATCCTGTTGGACAGTTTCAGTTGTTTGTTCTGCTGCTGCCTTTTTCTTAACCTCCCTAAAACACAAATGCATAACAAAGTTTTTTTTATTGTTATTGATATTCTTTGCCCTAATTTTTTTTCCAACTATACATAAATCATAATGCAATCCTTATAGCAATATAATAATAATGATTAGAATGATAATGATAAAAGCAAAACTGACATTATAATAATGAAGATATTCACAATACATAAATAAAATAGTAGATTTGAAAGTAAAACTTTCCTTATGCCTAGTTCACACCGACGCCGATTTGATGGCGAATTAAATTGGCAGTAAAGCGGCGGCAAAGCGTAACAAAGCTTAATTAAAGCGTAAAGACCATAATAGAGCGTGAGCAATTCGGGACATTCGGCAAGAGCGCCCAAATTTTTTAAAGTGTTTAAAAATTTGAGGCGATCTGTCCCGAATTGCGTAAATCGGGGAGAGCGTATCAAAGCTTATCAAAGCGTGACAGAGCCTATCAAAGCTTTGCTCAAAGCGTAGGAAAGCCTAACAGAGTTTGGTTCAAAGCGGCGACCCCACTTTGTACGCTCTGTCACGCTTTGTTAAGATGTCTCAAGATTTGATAAGATATGGCATCAAGACTTGACA
>JAVSBT010034787.1:0-12858 GCA_033118115.1 Pharyngocirrus eroticus
TGCATTTGCGAAAGTACAGTTATATACTATATATGAAGGTTCTGACGCGAATATGCTGATGATGATGATGATGATGGGGTTAGACATAATATTAAAGCATAAGCTTTGTCCAAGATTTTTGTTATAGATTATATAAACAGAGTACCCTCTGTTATATTGTCATGTAATTAAATACCCAAAACACATACAAATAGAATATTAGATTCTATACTTTATTTACAAGAATTTGCTATCTACATTTTGCTACGATGATGCCATAAAGCTTGGGATAGACAGTCTTTCATTAATATTTTATCATTGCTTCAGTTTGTATTATACTTCTTCTTTGATTGTAGATATATCTCTGAGGTAAGAGTGGTTCAGGAACTGAGTAAAAAATCAAACCTTTTGATTCACAATCAAAATGGCAGGGCGTGCTTCAACACTAGGCAGACCTCAAGCAAACACTGAGCCATATCCAAGTGAAATTGCGGATATGCTCCAGGAAGCTATAGCTATTGGTGACGTTCAGGGGGCCCAAGAAGCTGCTTTAAAATTAGCACAGTTTAAAGCACCATTGATCGTAAAACCTGACCCACAGGGTGCTAAAAGAAATTTGGGGGAAGGATTTAGGTAAGTAGAGTTGGGTATTAAGATTATTCAATAATTATAGATGGCTTACTGTGAAATTGAAACAGAAGAAGATACATAACAATATCTCCTATAAAACTTTCCAAAGAGTAAACTAAAACTATATATTATTCGGTGTGAGCGATATGATGATATATTTTTTTAGCCTTAGGACTCTGGATGTTCGATACATGGTGCAATAAAGACAGCTATATATATAGAATCTTTTGTTTTAGGACAAAATGTAATTAAGTGCCTAGCTCAGTTTAAGATAAGAATATATTCTGTACTATTGGACATATATTGAAAAGAGAAAAATGAATTGATTTACCAATTTAAAAAATAAATCTCTCTCTGAAGTTTATTTTTCCATTGCAATGTTTGATTTCAGTGTTGGTGTGTATATCGAGGATAAAGATGAAAGCCATGGTATTGTTCATGTGAAAGTGAGTTCAGATATGACAATACAGGAGTTAAAAGGGAAAATGCTAATTGACTACCATCTACCCCCAGAGTTACAAAAATGGATCATTGGCAAGAGATTACCAAAAGACGAAGAAATCCTTGGAAATCTAGGCTTGAAAGAAGATGGACCACATATATTTTTGTACTTAGTGAGCAGTCAAAAGGCTGGCCTGAGCAAGGCAAAAGTTAGAAAAGATTATGGAAAATACTTACCAGAAGGTATGGACATGAGATTATTTTGAAAATTCTTATCTACAGATATCTACATCTACATATCTTTCTTCTTGTGTTTTGCTGTTGATATTTGTTCCTAGTAAGTAGTAAAGCCATACTCAAACCTATAAGGCCCATCAAATGGGTGGTTATCCCCTTGTATCTGTAGCACAGGCTTTCTTTCCCTATGGATAGGATGCTATTCCAACACAGGTTACTTTCCCAAATATTTTCTGTTACCTATTTAATGTTTCCTGGGTGAAGAAAGGAAATTGGGACTTTTTAGATATTAAAATATAATTCCCAAGGACGCAAATATGAGGCACTGTCAGAGATCTTACCCTCAATCTTCTGATCTTACTGCACATGCTTTGTTAATGAACCACCATGCTCCCATATATTTGTTCTTAGAAGAGTTAGTGAATGAAGATATCTATTATTTTTGCTTCAGAAATGCAAGGACCAGGTGGTGCTGGACAAGGAAATGTTTTTGAAGTTGATAAGAATGGTAAGTAGCAGCATACCATGCTGGCTATTGAAAGGGAAATCAGATTTAAAAAGGATCAATATGATATGGATAATTCTTTTATTTTCCCTTTTTTGGATTGAATGAAGGCTTCACTAATGTGGGGATTTTTGAAATGTATTTTTTATTTTTTCATTTTTCAAAGAATATGTTATGATGGATAGAAGACAAGTCATACCCCAGGAAAGAATTGAAAGAGAAGTGCCACGCTTTGCTGAGCCATCAGTGCCAAAGCCACCACCTGATAGAAGAGCTCCGCCAAAAACCCAGGCTCCAAAACCAGCCCCAAGACCACCTTCACCCCCAAAAGTAAGTGAGATTCCTTTATTTAATTGAAGAACATAGGGTGAGGTAAATACATGATTCCTACAGATCAGGAAAAATGATTATGGTACTTGGAATTTACATAAACTGTTGCTTATAAGTGTGTAAGCTAAATTGAATTGTAGGGCTTGTAACTTAATTCCACTGTAAAGAACCAAGCTGAAAGAGGCACCTTTTCTGAAAAGAATTACATGTAAATTGGTATCTCTTTAGCCAATTTCTCATTATTTATCCTAATGTAAACTCTTTAGACTCCCCCTCTATATATGTTGTTAATTTTCATATTTGATAACCTTTCAGGAGGGATGGAATTGTACTGTCTGCACCTATTTCAATGTTCCTACTCGTCCTGGTTGTGAAATGTGTGGACAGGATCGACCCGCAGACTATGCAGTACCAGAAATGGATTTAACAGCACTTCCTGAAAAGGAAAGAAAACGTTTAGAAAAAGAAAGGAGGGATGAGGAACTTGCAAAACAGGTAAACCAACTTTTTTGTATCTCTCCATTGTGCACGCATGTAAAAAGTATGATGAAATTAGGACTCATTGTCACAAACTGAACATATGAGTATTGCTTTGTTTACTTTCTACAAATTGAAATTTGGGCCAAACTGTTCAACCTTTGGGCAAAACTGTTCAACCTTTGGGCAAAACTATTCAACTTACTCTCATTGTTTTATTCATGTTTCCTTTGTATTTCACCAAAAATATAAAGAAGATCAAACTTGATTCCATCTACCAGTAAAACAATACAGTAAAACATCACAAATGTTTATTTGAATTGCCTTACTATATTTGGCCTTTTATTAATGCACAGCTTGATAGGGAACAAAACACATCTAAAGCCCTGCTTACATTGTAGAATAATGTAAATAAGCGCTAGAAAGTGTCTGTAAGTTAAATCTTCTTTTAAATTTAAGCACTTCAAAAGTTTACAGTCTGAACACAGTTGCAATTTTAAAGGTGTCTTTTTCTTAAAGTCTATTGACAAATCTTTCTCTTTAGAGGGATTATTATTCTATCTAATCGCTTTGCCAAATGTTGTTTATCAGCTTTAAACTTTTGTGACTTTGTGGGCCATGTGAACAACCTGACTTTAAGTCGATTAAAGTCGTGCAAAGGATACTGGTTTTGTATTTAAAGTCAAAGCTAATTCTTTGCTAGAAAAATCAAGAATGTAAACAGGCTGTAACATTTGAAGATTTCAACCTGTTCCTTGCTCCTGTAAAAACAAGACTGCAAAATGTCAACATATTTTTACTGAAGTTTTTGCTTTACATTTCAAACCATGATATTTTAGTACACACATTCCAACTTTTAGCTTCACTAAACATGCTCTTTATCCATCATAATAAAAAAGGTGATCAAAAATATTTGGCTATTGATATTTTCCTAATAGATTTTCGCTAATCTACAGTCGTCATCGTGGGTGAGAATATGTAGCTGTAAGATACTGTATATAAAAATACAGATGTTGTTTTACTTGTTTTGATTTTCTATAATTCTTTAACCTTTTCTGGGTTTTCTTTCTGCATGCCTGTTCAGATCACACCAGACAATATGAATAAAAAACGGGAATTCCAGGGCTAGAGTAGAAATCAAAATTATTCCTTATTGGGGGGAAAATGTATTAGAAAAAAAGCTGGCTTCATTTCAATTTTAGAAGACTGTTTTCTAGGACTTCAGTTATTTGATTTTTTAAATAGTGATTCCTTTTTTAAATGAATCTTAACTGGTGTCTTTCAGGCCGATGCTGGTTTCATAGATAATAACCTATTGCAAGGGGGCGACACTGAGCAAAATGAACCACGGAAAATTCATATGACTGAACATGATCTGGACAGGTTGCTGAAATTAAACGATGATTTCTATGCTGGGGGAGACACTAACCGCCCTAATGCTGTCCATAAAAACAACCTCAATGAACACCCAGCTGATTTCCAAGTTCA
The DNA here is from genome assembly GCA_033118115.1 of Pharyngocirrus eroticus. Taxonomy (NCBI): domain Eukaryota; kingdom Metazoa; phylum Annelida; class Polychaeta; family Saccocirridae; genus Pharyngocirrus; species Pharyngocirrus eroticus. The sequence continues at coordinate 4,088 of JAVSBT010034787.1, forward strand.
TCATCAAGAGTATATTCAAGAAGATTCTGATGACACGGACAGTCTTGCCTTGGAATTGAACTGAAGGATATTCGAATACGTTTGTTTTTGGATTGGATGTAGACTATATGCAAGGTTTTACAAACTGTTATCTGATCAAATTGATACAATAATACAGGTAACACAAAGTAATCAAAATGAAAAAAACAGAAAATTCTAGGAGTGTTCTTGTAATGGTCCTGGAAATTCAATGCATACACTCTCTTGTATAATACTTGCGATTCAAAATATAGGTGTTCAATCAAATATGCAAGAACTTTAAGGTTTGTTCTCAAGTAAACATGGAATACATTGTAAGGATTAATGTACCTCTGAAGTGTCAAGCTAAAAACTGCAGTGAGAGCTGATGGTGACAATCATATTGATTAGCATTATTTTGATAGTTTGACAATTGATAAAAGAAAAAAAATGGAGATTATAAAAAAACTCTGCTTTTAAAGAAGAGATTAGCAATGAATCTTATCATGGAACATACTGATAATTAATTTGAGAAAACAGACTTATCCATGGACAGAGTATCTGTCAAAATGTATAGCAAAGGTTTTAAAAGATAATTGTATAGTATTTGAGATTTTTTTTCTGTTTATCAAAAAAGAAATTGACATTTTCAGTTTGTTTAGGAAGCCGGATATTCTTAATTTATAGCATTTTGAAAATATGTACATAGATGCAATTGTATTATGTATATCATTGTGTACAATTGTATTGTAATAAGTAGTCAGAATAAAGATGACTGTCTTACACATATTGTTGACTGTACAGTATTCTTTGATTGAGTCTTGTATATATGATGTACTGTTGATTAAAAAAAGAAATATTTTTGTTGAAAATGAAAGATAAAAAAAATGCAAAATTAGACCTTTATCAGTAATTGATTTTTAATATATTTTTCAAAAACTGACACCTATATTTTTTAAAGTTTATATGCAAATGTTTATATATATATGTATATAATTTTACATATTAACATGGCATGATACGCTTAAGATTACAGATTCTAGAACTATCTTTGATAGCACATAGATCAAGACAGCCCCCCCCCCTCCACACACACACACACACACCTGTTTAGACAATTGGAGTATTCACCATTGTTGTTGTTTTTGTCAACATGACAGAAAAAAAGGAATGAATGTTTAACTTTAAAAGTTTCTGTGCTGCAGATTGTCTTCCTTGCTAGCAAGAGTAACTGACTTGGATCTTATCTAACCGACCCTTGAGTGCAAGGTGTTACATCTTCTAGCAAATTCCATACTTGGTCAAGCAGCACTTACCTAGTTTGCTTCTCCAAGGACCCAACGATTAATCAAATTTCACATTATTAGAATGACAGGGTATGATTAAACATCATGTCCCTTTTTCCCCTGATTGTTTAGTTGATATATCTTCACACGCAAGTAAATATGTGTTTTCTGTAGGCCGAGGAAAACCAAAGGCAGCGTGAGCTACTGATGGCAACTGAAAACTACCAACACATGTTGCGTATGGAAGAGAATGACCTCGTCAACAACTTAGAAGAATTTGAATGTGCCCTATGTTTTGATACCGTTGAAGTTGGGGAAGGGGTTAACCTCAGAGGGTGTTTACATGAATTTTGCAAGTAAGTTGTATAATGACAATAATCTATCTAGCATATTCGTGTTAACTAAGCTGTATAACTCGTTTTTCATAGCTCTACACCTAGAGCCTGGGGAAATGAGGCAATAAATTCATTATTTTCTTTAAGTAGAATAATATAGAAATTTATAAATGGACCAATGTAAACAGGGCTTAATTCAAAGCTTTTTCATTGCTGTTAACCAAACATCTAGGAGACAAAAGAGAGAATCTTGGCTGGCAAATATGGTTGCATTCCATGTATTTTGTTGTTTCTGGTGCTAAATGTGTGCAGAATCTCTTTTGTATTATGTATTATATTTTTGTATTTGTTTTATGGACCTCTGCGTCAGCAGTTGAGTCTGAAATAAAGTTTTGAATTGAATATATTAAGCTTCTTTTATGTAAACACTTATGTTTTTTTTGGAGGAGTGATGTAGCTAACATTTGGGAATATTTGTTGACTATAAGAAGAGTCGACTAATAATTGATACATCTTTCTTTTTTTGCAGGGAATGCCTTGCTAATCATATCGCATACAATGAAGAGGCAACTGTTAAATGTCCTTTTATGGATGATGATTATTCCTGTCCATCAGACATTGACGAAAGAGAAATTAGGGCGGTAAGGCACATTTCTATTAGAAAAGATTACAGAAGATGAATAATTGTTTCTGATTTCTCGAATATTCTTTAGCTACTTGTTGTTTCGAAAAGTGCAAATTAAGTCTTAACATTGTATGGGTGTACATGGAAGACCCTTTTGCTCTGTTTGCACTATTAATTTTTGTCGGCCAACTTTGAAACAATTTTTGGTTTAGGACAAAGAAGATAATGTCAACGCATTTGTTGTTAAGCCATTCCAAATTGATAAGTTGGTCAACAGATTTTTAGGTACAAAAAATTGGGTCATTCTGTCTTGTACGTAGAAATGATGGAAAGGGTTGAGGTACTCTGTATTTCAAGGAAAACGAAACAATGTCCTATATTGTTAAAAAATGTCTTTACAGTTCTATATTTCTAACTGAAAATGTATATTTACAAGCCTATGACAATTTTGCTTGATTTGGTTGCCTAATTTTGACAAAATAGTGACTTTGAAAATAAAAATATCAATCGTGAAAATATGGGTCGGTGAATTTATTTTATTTCATTTGTCTTTTCATATAGTTGGTTTCACCGGAAGTCTATGAGAAATTCTTACGTCGTGGATTGGATGTGGCAGAGGGACAAGAAGCCAACAGTTATCATTGTAAAACAGCCGACTGCCGAGGCTGGTGTATCTATGATGACGAAGAGAATTTCTTCAACTGCCCTGCCTGTCAAAGGAAAAACTGTGTGACTTGTAAGGCAATCCATGAGGGAATGAACTGCAAGGAATATCAGGAAGATCTCAAACGAAGAGCTGAAAATGACCAGGCAGCTAAAGACACACAAAATATGCTAGAGGTAACCACTAGATGACAACTCTGATTTATTTTTATTTGGTTATTGGAGCAGTTGACAGTTTAAAATGGTTTACTACAAAATCACTCGTTAGAAAACTGAAACAATACATGATAGATTGAATGATGTAAGCTCATCTGTGCATTATACTTGATAAAATAAATAACTTAAACTTTGTGGATGCACTTTGTATGAAAGAATTTATTTAAAGCTTTTGATCTCCTCACAAGAACTTGATCACTGTATGTACAAATACATGATAGGTAACAGGGGAGGGGGGGGGCGGGGCGGGGCGGGGAGGAAACAACAGACACTGAAGTCTATAAAGTGTGAGGCCTCCATGTCATAATTGTGTATGTTTTGACTTTAGTTCATAGTATATTTTCCCAATTTTATCATTTTAGCAAATGGTTGCAAGCAATGAGGCCATGTATTGTCCGCAATGTAAAATCATTGTCCAGAAAAAGGATGGCTGTGATTGGATCAGATGTACCATGTGTAAGACAGAAATCTGCTGGGTCACAAAAGGACGTAGATGGGGACCTAATGTAAGTCCCATAATTCTTGATTTATTCTCCTTTTCATTTCAGGCCAAGAATTTGAAAAAAAATCCTAAAATGTTACCACCTTAAATGAACCTTATACAAGTATTCAGAAAATTAAAAACATGGGTTTTTTTTTTTTTTATAATAGGTAAGAGCAGTCTTTAGCACTAACTGGAATTAATTTCAATATTTTTTATCTTCTATGAAAATATGAAAAAATAGCATTTTATAAATTTCTATGGGGATTTAACAAGAAGAGTCTAAGAATCTGGTCAGAAAATGCTTTTATTGCCAATTTGATCTGTGTTCTGACCAGATTTCCCATGTTAGATTCTCATCGAGATTTAAAAAAATAATAATCATGATTTCCAATTTTCCATGCAAGCAAAAATATATTAAAATTTCACCCAATTGTGGAATTTCCGAAATGACCTTTCTTACATTTTATAAAAGGAATTCTTGAAAAAACATTTTTTTGTGAAAACACCATGTTTCTGATATTCTTAATTCTTGTGTTTTGTGTAACTGAAATGAAATATCTGGCTTGTTTGCCTATACAGGGTAAACCAATGTACATAGTAGATCTGTATAATGGATTCAGGCACAGGAACGTAGATGATAAAAGTTTTTCAAAATGTCACTTTCTGTGTCAAAATGTTTCTAAAACCTAATCATGAAAATAGACTTAATTAAATAATAATTTGGCCTATTCATGTTATATATCAAGGTGAGAATGTAATCTTTTGTCTGAGGGACCTTGTATTGTAACTAACATGGTTATTAAGAAAATGGCTAAAATTCTAAATATTCTATGGGACTATGTAATATTTCATATTGGGGATACACTGTGTGTTCCCTGTGGACAATCATTATTTCGCACCCTGTCATGCATTATGGACAAAGGACAAATTTGACCATTTGAACTACAATAATAATAATAGAAATAGCAGCCCTAAAGCTGACCGGTACAATCTAGATGACGTAGAAAGCAACATTAATTAGATATACAAAGTCCTTTGAAATTATACAACATGCAGTGAATGATTAAGCTTTTTTTTTGTAACGTTCATTGTTCATTCTTATTTCTGGGGATTTTAAAGACCAACTCTCTACAGAGTGAATAAGTGGAGACAGACTGAGAAGATCAGGAGCAAAAAATACTTTTTCTTGAAAAATTTAACAAAAAGTTTCCCTGGTTGGGGTTATTTTTTGACCAGCAGAGTAGATAAAATACATCAAACATTATAAAAGCATTAGGTATTGCACATCAATTCGAATTCTGTGCTGTACAACTAACTACACAAGAACATAAGAACTAAAACATTTATACATTCACAATTTTTATAATGGAAAGTGGTCTATAACAGATTAATGGACAATACAAATACTCCTAATACAAAACACAATGGAAAACATGTTTGTCTAATCATTTCTAGAGATGGGGAATCCATTGATATTTTCCACATGAATATTTCCATGCCATTTGTTCAATATATTATTTCCCACGCTCAATAGCTCGGCAACCAAACAAGTAAACATAGAGAGATATTGTAGCTCATAAATTGAAGATTATTATGATTTTTATTTTTTCAGGGCACAAATGATACATCTGGAGGCTGTGGTTGCCGTGTCAACGGTAGGGCCTGTCATCCTAATTGTCAAAACTGTCACTAGATGGCACAGTTGTTGAATACATGACAGAACCTTTTCTTACCTCAAAGGAAGTGGATTAAAACTTTCTTTTGATAATTTTTTTACTGATTTGTTATGAGGTTTAACATGATGTTTCCATTACCTTATTGTAATTGATTAATGATGAACTAATGAATGATTTAATGAAAATTGTTGATGATGATTATATGTTTAACATGTTGATAGTATATCATTTTGTGATACACCTCACAATCAAATAATCTTGTTGTTATAGGTGCACGAGATAGTATAAGCATTGTGTAATTTTCTAATCCATCCAAATGCCATACTGGTGACATACTGTGGCAATGTATTAGTACTCTAAAAAAATTGGTTAAAGTTTATAAGACCATATTAGGACTTTTTAACATTTTTTTCCAGGAAATTCTGTAGTGCAAACAATATTAACTATATAATCAGTTTTATTGATGATGAATTCCATGAAAAGTTTCTTAAAATTTCAAACATGACAGAAAACATTGCGTTGTGAATGCTTACAAGTATTTTGTTGACTATTTTCTGTACCTACATGTCAGCGTAATAGTCCTCATGTCAGTTTTAGTTCATGAGTAAGACAGGCTGGTAATCCATGTTACTTGGGAATATTTTTTGTATATCATATATATTTTGTATGTCAATCAATAACACAAACCAATTCTATGCAAGTAGATACAATTAGTTAGAGGGGTCAATGTTTTAACTTCATGGCTGCTCAAGCTAGAGAGAAAACAATTTGTATAATGGGATTAAAGAATGTTGCTTGAGAGATAATGATACATTATTTATACCATGGTATTTCACTATGCTCAACTGAAGTTAAGGGGGATTAGGGTCTGATTGCTGTTTTTGATGTTCTTTTTATATGTTAAATAAAGTGCAGAGAAATGTGAATGACATCAAACCGTGGCTAGGGATGTCCTGAAGCTAAGAATATATACTTTCATAGCATTATGTTTTATAGTAAATGATTATTTGGGACATATGCTTGTGCATGTAAAAAAACGTAATTAGACCCTCACCCCCCTTAATAGACCAAAGGAACAAGTTGGTTTGAAAGGAACATTAGAGAGTTGATTATATATCTTTAATGTTGTCTTCCAGACCTGTTTTAAGCTGTTCATTTTTTCAGACAATAAGATGTGTATGCTGCCATTCCAAATTGATTGGTTGGTAGATGGATCTAACTGTGCCATTTTTTCATTTTTTTAATTATTTTCAAAATGTTGGTATCATGTCAAATTCAGGTAACCTACTCAAACAAGAAAGACAAAAAAAATAGTTTGTAAATATACACTTCTTGTTCTGAATAAGGAACTATGAAGAAGTTAGTTGCATTATGCAAGATATTTTTGTATATTCTAGTCTATCCAAAACAGATCATCTCACTCTGATTTACCTTGTACAACATGTAACAAAAAATCAAAGAGAAAAAAATCCAACCTGCTGGACCAATAAAACAATGATGCCATAATATACATTGTCTAGCTAATCAATTTGGAATGGCTTTAAAATGAGATATCAAGTCACAAGTATTGTCATTTATACAGGCTACATACAGAATATTTGACAGAAATGATTGGAAATGTATCTTTCTAATGATAACAATAAACCAAAACACAATCATGTGCCATGTCTGGGAAACTGGTATTTGTTCGTTGCCACAGCCTTATAATTATGCTGCATGGCTCTAGTAAGGTTTTCAGAAGACTAATAGAAGATTAATGTGATTCCAATACTAGTACCAAGGGCCCCATGGAAGATCAGCATTGCTGATTGAATGGGTTACCCTCTTGAAATAAACATTTCAATACAATACAAAATACATATTTTCTTTTAAAATGTTGGGTTAAGGATTTTTGGTAATCATGCAAATAAACCGTCAAATTGGCACTGACTGTACTCCTAAAAACCAAAGTCCTGTTTGGTGAAATGGGTATGCAAAATTATACTTAATTACATTCTTACCCCTTTTTTGGTGACATATATTATAGAATTGTATAAATAGCTTTTTTGATGGGCAATTTGTTAAAATATCTGTTGAAAACCAGCGTTAATTCATCCAATGTTACCTAAGTGTCTTAATTCATAAATAAATATATGAAAAATATTTATTGAGGATTTATTTGTTTTGTTAATTTATAATAATTTATTTTAGTTTTTTTACTTACAGTGCTGATTGAAATTTTGAGCACACTGAGAAATTTCAACATGATTTTGTTGCTACTCCTTTGGAACTATTTTTAGTCTTGTAAATTATCTGCTAATTTTTCAGCAATTTCATTAAAAAAATGACCTTTCTGTTGCAATTTAACAATTTCGCATGTGTCAGAACCTAAAAATTGTCTGTTTTGCTACATTTTTTATGTCTATCGAACCCTTGATTTTACTTGGAATTCAATATTTTTGTAACAATGATATGCTGAAAAATAATTTTGCCAAGTCTGGTTGCTAGGATACTATGTTTCTCCAGGCTTAGCTTTACTAAGAATTATTCAAATAGTTGTTTTAAAGTACTCAAAACACCCCAAAAATATCTATTTTTTAAACTGGCTCAGGAAGTGCCTTGAAGTATTTATGATCAAATTTACACCCATAAAATGTATTGACGGCCAATATTTTGTAACTGATCGCACCAGTTTTAGAACATGACATAGTGAAGGGAAAGTTTTTCTGGATTTTTTTTGGATTTTTTTTTCATATAATTTGATTTAGATTGATTTTCTTCGATAATATTCACTTAGGATAGCACATGAAAGTCTGTGTCATATTTAAAGAGTAGTCCTCTTTTTGAGATAATAGACTGTCACTGCCGCTAACACAACCAATCTTTTTTGAAAGATGACAATGTCATGTCAAGAAGTGCCTTTACTTATAGATAAGCAATAAGAGGGACAAGGTAGCTCAGTGTATACTAACACACTGACTTTAAAGACATGAAAGAAAAGCAAATGTTACAAATCAGAGGGTCTCTGGTTCAAACCACAACCAAGCACCTTGGTATGTCCTTGGGTGAAGACTTTTTATCCTTGTCGTCTCCACTTCACCCAATTCAAGTGTATAAAACGGTACTTAAACAGGACGAAAAAGTGCTTATATATGTAGCCTGGCTATAGCTGCACTGTTAAAGTTGTGCTGTACACTCCCAGGGGAGGATAGGAAAGAAAGAAAGAAATGAGTCCGGTCAGGCAAGAGATTAATTAACGTGTAATAAAAAATAAATAAATTGTGTGTTATTTAACCTTTGGGTTGCAAAGCGGTGCAAGAAACAAACATATAGAAAAAATAATAACATCCAAAAACCTTTGAATTAGCCAGTTTTGTTTGACTGAATTTGAGAGCCATGAATAAAGCATTTTTTCACTTGGGTTCGAACTGGAGTCGTTGGCTTTATAGTCAGCTATGATAACCACTCTACCATGGAAGTCCTCTGTATTTGATAACAATACTATTTTTC
>JAVSBT010034898.1:0-18010 GCA_033118115.1 Pharyngocirrus eroticus
AAGCACCAGTCTGATGGGCCTTATAGGCTCGAGTATGGCTTTACTTTTTTTTACTATCTTTGTAATAAAAAGCAGTTTTGGCTCTTTGTTCCAATACAAGAGGACTATAGGCTCAGTCCAGATGAGTGAATTTTTGAAGCTTTTCAGAAATAGAAAAAAAGTTATGAAACCAGTTTCTGACAACTGTAGCCTTTACTGATGGTGGGGCTATAGTAGCTCCATTAGAATTATGTAAAATGGGAGCTTTTTTAGATGTTTGTTGTTTTAGGGCTGTAGCTGCAGTTACTTGCTCAGTTTATCTGCAATACAGTTCAGTCTAGTCATGACTTCCCAAACAAAATAAATAAGAAATAATTAGGACCTCAGGAAATGTGATTTTATACCTTTATACTCATATTTATATTTAGTTTGTAAAACAAAAATTAGTTTATAACTAGCTCAAGTAAGTGTTAGCTTGTATTTTGGGTTTCCATACAATTGTTTTTTGTTACTTAACTCATGAGCTTAAATATAAAAGGTTCAAATTGGAGAATAATAGTAAGAAGATAGATAATTGTAACCTGACATTTGGAGAGTAAAGTTGTGTCAGAATACTGCCAAGAATTCTATTTACTACAATTACCTCTGCAATAGCGACTGACTCAAAATTTATTTCATATAAGATTACACTGTTGTACATGCAGTAAATGATAAAATGATAAAACGAAAATTAATAGGTTTCCACAATGAAATATGGTTTGAAACCTACATGTTTCTGGGGAGTCATATAGAGTTTAGATGTTTATACATGTATATAATTATATGTTAAATAATAAAATGGATACTATGGGCTTCTAGTTCAAAACATGTGCATTTATTCTGTTGTATCACTGATATATGGGTATCATATCCTTACTTATGTACAAGAAAAGAAAGAAGAAAAAAAAAGTCATCCCTTAAGCCATGAGAAATAAACGACGAATCAGAAAAAGTGAGAGAGAATAATTTACTGCTGCTACAAAACACCAGATGGCTCTTCCTTATTAAAAAAAAACTAACACCGCCTGATTTACACAAGCCCATGTTTGTCATTTCTCCTCAAAATAAATAAGTCTAGTATGATGCGTATTAACTCCCCCATTTACTGTATTTTGTTGAATTACTGTTTCGAGATACAAAATGAACTATTTTAAACTCTTACCTTTGACTTTGGGTTCGTTAGACTCCTTTCGATAGTCGACATCCCAAACTTCTTTGTCTTTGATATTCATTTTTTTGTTCATTCTCTCTCCGACTACTTCTGACCAACGCAAATGAATATACTTTTTCAAATCACTGAAATAAATGTTTTCTCGATACTTTCTCTTTTTGGTTTTTCTCCCTTCATTTGGTCTCTTCTTGGTCTTTTCCTTTTCATACGGGCTCATCGTGATATACAAACTTGGTGCTTTACGATCTTCAACACTTCCTACTTTATTAGACAATACATTCATACTTTCAAATCTTCTTAATTCGGTGTTTGCTTGCACTTTCATGTCATCTGCGTTGGAATAATTAAGTTCGGGAAGTGAATTTACAAAATAATACCTATTTTTTTGGTCTCGTCTGCTTTTGGCCATATCGCAACTATTTTGCCGGCCAACCTTATCATTAGATGGCGTCACTGTATTTGTGACTTTCTTGAGAGATTGCAAGGAGCAATTATTGTAGTCTAAAACGTATTTTGGTCTTCGGGAAAATGTATAGGAATATTTAGGAATGAGAGATTCTTGTTTATCTATGCCCGTGTCTGGGCGTCTTTTTTTTCTATCATGCAGTACTTTAGATTGACTTTTTTTCTTCTCTGCCTTTTCAGTCTCATCATCATGTCTACAGGTGTTGCGTTTTTCACTGTTCGTAGATAAGTTCAGCTTCAATTGACTATGGTTTGTAATTTGTGGATTATAGAATATACCATCTAAGATTTTAGTTTGTATTTCATTATCTATAGGGATTGTAGATTTATTGCCCAGTAAATTGTTTTTGCTTGAAGTAGAACTTGGAATAAAAAATGACCTTTCAACATATTTGCGTGCATTCATGTCGGTTCCAGGATCCGAATGATGGCTTTCAGTGAATGATGGTTCCAAAAACTCTGCACAATCATTATCAGAAGTGGAAATACTTGGCCTTTGTTTATTGTCAATCTGGCCATCACTATTGTATTCAAAAATATTGGTGCGTTTTCGTCTTCCGGAAAAGTTACGTCTTATTGCTGCATTTCTTGTTTTAGTTGACTTATTCATCAAGCTTTGTGACTCTCCTATTGCCAATAATTTGTCATTGTACGTATGACTTTCATCCTGTTTAACTTTTGGATATTTTGGTGGTTTAGCACTCGTTCCATGCAAAGATCCAGCATTGACTTTTGACCTTCCTTTGCTTCTTCTTTGAGGAGTTTTAAGGTCCATTATAACAGTTTTTTTATTGCCACAATGTCGATCGGAAGAATCAGAACTGTCTAAATCCATTGGATATCCAATATTCTACATAGATCGTCAGAACATTTTACATCTTAATATATATGGTGCACTTTCTTTTACATTGCTGACAGACCTTATTTATCCATATTTTGGTGAGTGTTTTGTGTAATCGTGAGCTTTAATCTCACATATACTTATAACTTAGCCAGTGGGTGTTCATTGAAACTTTTAGCTTAATTTTAGTATCAGGTCAATGACATAAAAATCGATCTTGTATTGTGAATCTATTCCAGTAACTGTTCTGTTGGGGCTGCATGACTTTTTTGTTCAAAGAGATTTTAATATATTATATATAGGTACATTAAAACATTGATATTGATGTCTAACCACAAACATTAGAATAGCAACAATTTTACATTTTGTAAATAAATAAATGTGCATATCAAAATTTTCTTTTCTGTTGAATGTTGTGACAACTTGGCATGGTTCTTGATCTGCTTCTCATGCCTCAAGGTTCTGCATTTTCAATTGGGGGATTATTCTTTGTGTCACCATTATATCAAAAGTCGAACCGTATTTGACTGTAGTGAAATGGTCAAACATATTTAAATCCATACATAATTATAAGCTTAGTTGTGTTTCCAAAGAATTCAAGGTTGACTAGATTATTTTATCATGATTTATATAACTTGAAATATTCTTTTGTCAATTATGAAATGTATTAGTCCATTTTGAGAATGCTTGAAAAGTGATATTAAGATTTCTGCTTTAACTTAAAAGTGTTTATTTCATGAGATATCAGGTGGCGTACCTTGTTCAGTAGGTTTTTTTTTTGGTTGACTTATTTTATTAGCTACAGGTCCATTGTATGGAAGTCTCCCATCTTTAGAAATGATTGGGAAGGTGCTCCACAAATCAATGGTTATTTCTTATATTCTCCTATTTAGGAATAAAAGAAATGGCATACATTTATTATAACCTTCAATCAGCAAGTTTATATTACCCCCTCTCTGACTTAACTATAAGAAAGGGACTTAACCTCCCCCCCCCCCCCGCCCCTCCTCCTTCATGAATTAAGGCTAGCTCTTGCTTTTTTGCAGAGATTATGTGCAGAATATTTCTGCATAAAGTTTGTGCAAAAGAGTTAAATGTAAAAAAAAATTCCTTTGGTCACAATTACTGCTTTCAATCATTCCCTCCCCTTTGGTTTTTTGAAAAGATGACTCAAACTTGGTATTTATAAAATATATTATCACTAGAGGTCAGTAGTTGCTTTATCTTATAAGATCTGTAGTGTACTCAAAACATACTGATCTGACATGTCTTGACTGTACATGTACCTTATACCTTGACTCAATACTCATATTAAAGCTGTCTCAAAAAAAATCACAAAAGGTAAGAAAGTTAATTCTGTAAAACTCTACATGGGGTTATAAAGTTGTTTGCAGATCTGCTCCCTTTAGGCTGCTCCCTTTTCTCACAAGGATTATAAAAAATAATAATAATATATGCCAGTTACAATATGTTCGTCTCTCTCTAGCGATGTAATTTTTTTTCTTTCTGACACATGTCTCCCACATTTTAAGCAGATCTGCTTTGACATTGTTATGGAAAATCCAATCTGAAAATGCTGTATTTGCTTGCCACTGTTCTGACAAGATTTTCCTTGTTAAATTTCCAAATTAAGTTTTTTTTCAATGTGCTTATTTTTATATTTCCATATAAGCAAGAAAATATTAAAATGTCATCAAGTTCTAGAAATCATCTTTCTTACCTTTTATGAAAAATGCTTTCCTCAAACATTTTTTAACACCTTTAGTATCAAAAGATGTTTGTAATATTTTGAATCCTTGTATAGTTAAATTCATCTGCCTTGACAAAGATTGCTTTATTTTAAGACCCCTCCGGGCAAACTAAGGAAGGGAGACCAAAAGCTACCTGGACAAGAAGTGTGGAAAAAGAAATGAAGGAAATGGGCAAAAGCTGGAAAGAACTAGAAAATGTTGCAAAAGACCACAATCAGTGGTGAGAAGTGTAGAGGCCTTATATATATGCCACCTTAGTACTACAGAGGAATGAATGAGTGAGTGAGTGAGTGAGTGAGTGAGTGATAATAAATTAATTATTTCTGAGACTTTAACTCGAGATTGCATTAATATTTACATTATAAACTTTTGGCTTTATGCCTTGAATGTAATCTAAGTTTACTTACTTTTATTACAAGAGACTTTAATTTAAATGATTTTGAAAAAAAACAAGCTACAAATAAGTCTTTTTTTCTTTTCACCCCATATTACTTTGATATTTGGATTTTTTTTTTTAAATCCTCGTTTTCAGGTATATTTTATTTCCTGTATCAAACGCATTGATTGAAATTGAAACTGATAGCTAAAAACAGGATATTAAATGTCACAATGCACAAAAAGTAGAAACAAAGTGGTGTTTTTTTTCTTTTTGCCAGAGCTCTTATTTTAAGTGCATTGTAGAGACCTCATTTTTGCTTTATCATATTCAATCTTTTGTTTGGCATGGAAATCAAAGTACCTCATGATAGTTTGCTTTACTAGTAATCATTGCATTATGTGCTTTGCAGTCACAGATACAACTAGATTCAACTTCCCTATATAAGTGTATTCAATTTGAGATTTAGAATTTTGATCTACCATTCTGATATTGTCAATACCTTATACTAGTAAACTACAGAAATATTTTTGTCTAAAACATAAAAGTAGATTAATTTATTTTGGTTTATGCTGATGTGTACCACCAATGTTATTTGCAATATGGCTTGTCATGCAAAAGGTCCCTGTTCCAACACCGGGCAGGATCAAGTGAAATATTGATTCAATGGTCTCCAAGATGTGTCATTTGGATAAGACAAAAAAAGGTCCCATGTCAAAAATATAATCGCTTGGCATGTAAAAGAAAAATGGATGGTTAAAGCAAAACGTTCATCTAGTAATCACAGCAGATAATAATGTAAACAGTCTATCGAGCACCCAACAGCTTCACCTAGAGTCTCTTAGATCTGTTTAGTATTCAGTGCCTATGATTATACTGCACTATATATAAATTGAACTTTTACAATACATTACATTGCATTGCATTGCATTATATTGTATTGCATTACATTACATTACATTACATTACATTACATCACATTACATTACATTACATTACATTATACATGTATTACATTATCCAACTTGCATGCAGTACATTATACATGTATTACATTATCCAACTTACATGCAGTATTGGAGAGTGATTCATTTCGGGTGCGAGTGCTAGGTTTATGGGCCTCTATCAGAAATGTATACTGTGCCTACATCATTCAAGCATGTCTCCCCAAGTTACAGAAATTCATCTTTATTTTGATTGATTTAGGCTCCAGATATGTTAATTTATTTTCAAATCAACAATATTGTCAGAAATTTGAATTGAATATTTTCCATAGGGTTTGGGTGTCTCTTTACAATTAAATTAAATTGCCAATTTTGCAAATTGTGTGGAAATAGGTTAGAGAGATATACAATACTCTAGCTATAAGGTTACAACTTACAGCAAATTAATATTTTTTCCAGCACTAGATGGTCAGCAATTTCAATGCTCTATTCAATTATAGAAATATGGAACCATAGAATAATCATCCTTCAACAATGGATGATGTATAGATCAGTCTAATTTTAGAAAGAAAAAAAATGATGATTTTCTGCTAACGTAGGGCAAGTGGGTGAGCTTTTTAAAATATATTTATATTCAGAAACTCTTTTACAATAGATGAACATGGCTCATGAAATATGGATGATTATTGGACTTTCTGTTGCAAAATAAAAAAGCAAAGTTGCTTACAGGAATACTTCAGAGAGCTTTAACTAGATGCACAGTTTGATGATAAGATTTATTAATTAAGGTGGCCCTGGGGGAGTTGGGGTCAAGTTAGCAGAAAATCATCACAACTTTTTAGACCTGAATTATTTTAGATATTTCCAATTTTTCATAGGGTGTGATAGTACTTTATTGGCCAATGTTTAAAGGACAAGTCATCAGACTTTAGTCACCAAATATCAATTCGTTGAAGCAAGATCTTTTTTTGAAATTAAAACTTTTGATTAGATTCTTTCAAACTGCTTTCTTCGTGAATTAACCTTTTTTTTTTATGGTGGTTGAGGTACAAAAAAAAACCCATATCATTTGAGAATATAATATTCTGAAATTGTCACCCTACACTATTATTAAGAATAGTGATGTGTTGTGTTGTAAGTGATATTTAGGGGTTACAAGTCATCACTGGATTATGGTGAAACTAAAGTACCCCTATTTTGTGTTCTTATTGTCCACTTACATTCACTATTAGTGAAAAATAGCAATATTTATCAGTTATGCATAGGTGTCACTAAATTTAGTGTTGTTTCCATGTTACCACTAAATAACACATACAAAACACAAAACACCCAAATTTGTATAAGAGTGTATGAATACTTTTGTTCATTCATTACTAATATACGATGGAAAGAAAATAATAACACAAAATTAACTTGACCAAATGTATATCCTCCATGTATTTATTCAATGACCAGAGAGTTTAGCATGACAGAACAATTTTTGTTTGACAAAATTTCAAAAACCAGACCATGGCATTGATACATATCAATATAATAAACAATATTCCAATACCAGACTTAATTTTATCATTATACATGTACTTGTTTGGTACTATTTCTTCAGTGTAATGTTATATTTTCTTGCATAACTTTTATAAATAAATACTATCTGTGCAGTCCTCTGACATAAGAAATACTGCTTTGACTCATACTTTGAGAAGGATTCTGTCACTTGGAAAATGATCATATTTGCAAATTGCTACTGAAAAAAATTATTTTCTGATTTTGTAAGAAAGCCATTTTGAAAACGTAATTTTGCTCCCAACATAAAGAATTTTTGGATAGGATTACTAAAATATGTCAAAGAAATAAGTGCACCTATGCAAAAAATATAATGCACTGGAGTTGATAGAATTAAAGTTTGAAATGATCAAAATAAAAGAGAAAAATTCTGGATCAAACAAGGGACCTCTATTTATGCTATTCTTACAAAAATACAAACAAGCATGCAAAATAGCTCTCCTACAAAACTGGACAAAAATCATACAACATCTTTTATCCTTGACAACTTTATGATATTTACAAAACAATTTGCATAAAATGAGATTACAATTAAAATATATAATAAGAAGCAATGAGGCTTTTTAACCTCATCCACATCGCAATTAATGCACATAGACTAGAATAATTGGTCATTTTATTTCTTTGTTTATCATAACGATTTTTGTTACTTTAACATAAAGAAACAAAGGTATGAACTTTAACAAATGTGCAACACTTTTCAACATTTTGTCACTTAGTAACAATAAAAAATACAATAAAGTATATATATACATGTACATTGACATTAAAGAATAGCTTAAAAAATAGTCTAAATTGTAATTAATATATTCTAAATAGTATTGAGGCTTGATAAGGATATAAGCCAAAATTAGTGCCAGTTTTAGTTAACAGGGGGCACTTCATGCTGCTTATGTTTACTTGTTATGTCTATTGTGGATTTGATTTAATAATGTTTAGAAGTTACAACTTACAAGTTGATGTGGACATTAATTTTGATAATACAATAGTACACTTTTGCAAAATATTTCATAATAGTTTGGCTGTTGATGCAATAAAAGACAAATAATTGTAAGCCATAGTTGTAAAGACAAATTAGAAATTATTTTTTCAATCACAAATAAAATACACAAAACAATTTTCTTAACACACTTCACTCTCCTCTGAATAATAAATTTAATATATATATATATATATATTTAAGGTCAAAATATAAGCCAATTAAAGGCAAACAATGAGATTACTACTATATAATTTACTTATGATTGGTCGAAACAAAATTTCTCCTGTACATGAATGCCTTCTTTCAACCCAAAGTGGTCACTTATAAAGTTAAACAAGATTCTTACTTCTATATGGAAACCCTCAAAGTATCAAGAGTGGTTGATGCCTATCATTTTTCTAAAAAAACACATATTTTATCCCTCCATTACTCTTCAAACTCCTTTGCACTCATTTAAAATATTCTACATAGCATTTATACATTACATCTACTCGGAGTTGCCACCAATAGGGTGGTGTCACATTTTCAATAACGCTTCTAAAGAATTGTCAATAATTGTTTATGTACAAGAAAAAACAGTAAGTCTTCTAAAAATCTACATAATGTATGCATGTTTTTCATCCTGCAGTGTATATAAAGTAATACGTAAACATGATCAATACTGGCAACTGCAGCATGATTTGCTTAAAAACTTCTCTTAAATTACAATAATTGAAGCAAAATATACAACCCTTGACATCATTGTAAATAGACATTCAAAATAAACATATATTCATACTTTTTCATATATCAAATATATCTTTGATTCATTTTATTTTCTGGCCCCATTAAAGTTTGTATTTAGAAGACTGTTTAAAACAATATGCACTCTTACCAGACCAAAAGGCAACAAAACAAGGTGTGCCTTACAAAATACGCCAACATTGTATAGTTATATAAGTCAAATTTCAACTTGGTCCCATCTAACAAATCTTCATGTAAAGATATTGGTCCCTTTACTGAAGGCATTTTGTCACTATGCACTCAATAAGATATGATGTCACTGGTCCTCGTATATTGCATCATTAGTGACTACAAAAAGGCAATACATCTAAAAAGTATGTCTATATTTTCTTAACTTACTACTCTAATATCATCCAACAGTTATATTTTCTACTTATTTGATAAAATGTCTTTCATGAGATCATGTCATAAATTTCATCATAAAATACTTGGCATTTCTGATGTTTTCCTTTAACATTGACTAGTTGCCAAGAAACTACAAAATAGCCTTAAACATAATATTATAAATGGCTTTGTCACGATGGCACCATACATTCAGTATTCATTCAATTTGTTTGTCTTAATAAAAGAATTCCATTTTTCAAAGATAAAGAAATAATTATGAGATAACTTCTAAATCATGAAGATCTTAAGATTTGGCAATTCATGTTAGATGTATATTCAGCACCGGCATATAACACCTCACCTCTTTACAGTTGGGTAATAACACTATCAGAAATTTCATGAAAAATTGATTCTGTGTCAGTAGACCAGTCCCCTAATCCATTCTTTTGATCACTGTCATCATCCCAATAAATGATGGGAATACTTGGGTCATCATTACGCAACAATGGGCTTCCAAGGTCAAGACATGACCCTGAGAGTGGTGGCATAGGCCCAAAAGGAGAAATGTCAGAGCATGGACTAACTCTACCCATGAAAGGAGAACTTCCCCCATAAGCTGGACTCTTTCTTGGTGGGGTCAAACCAACAGAATTGGGAGTATTTGCTTGTCTTGTAAGGAAAATCCCAGGGCCTTCTTCTTGACTCATAGAGGATGTCCCAAGGTGCCATGCAGGAGATTTTGATCCTGCAACACCTCTTGCGAGAAATTCTTTGAGCGTGGGTAACCTTTGAGATGGGGAACCATGGACTGGAGGTGTCTTGGCAGTTCTTGCTTTAGGTGGGGATGTGTTTGATCCAAAGTAAATTTGTGAGACTTCAACTGGTGGACAATTGAGTGGCTGTGAGAGAGCACTGGCAATAATAGGATTATTTCTAGCAGCAGCACTCATTGGTTGTAGTCTTTGACAGGTGCGCCCTATTGCATCTCCGGGTCTAATGGCTGTGGTAGCTCTTGTAGTGACTATAGGTGGCAAGTTTGCAACAGCGTCTGCTGGCACAATAGGTTTGAAACATAAACCATTGGCCTGGACAGCATTAGTATCAATACCAGAATCATTTGGCATGGACATAATGGGATTAGCAACTCCTATGGATTTCTCACTGGTAATATCTTCAATGTGAATGCTGGGACGAAACATTTTGGATTTCTCATTCACATATGCCTGAGCTGTAGCTTTTTCTGAACCAAGTGTTGCATGGGCTTTGAGATTATTATTGCATGCTGTAGCTAGGGCAGTTCCTTCATGACTGATTATTGAGGCATGAGCTGTAAGTTGGTTGTTGGATATTACAGCTCTAGCTGTCACATGGCTATTTCCGATATAAGCCTGCGCGGTAACTTGATTGGAGCTGGCTATTGCATTGACAGATCGGTTTTCTCCTGTCAGGGAGGCTTCCGCTGTAACATCATTGCTTTCTCCTCCTCTTGTTTCACCAGTCTTTGCAAGCATAGCATGGCATTTTCCCCTATGCTGGTGGCCCCAAAGGTTTTCATTTGTTTTGAATGTTTTGCCGCAGGCATCACATTCAAATGGACGCATATTAGAATGAATGCGTTCATGTAATTTGACAGCTGAAGAATCTTTAAATCTCTTTCCACAATAAGAACAAGCACAGGGGTATTCATCGCTATGAACGTACAAATTGTGTTTTTTCAAATGTACTTTCATTTTGAACCCAATGTCACAAAGACTGCAAACAAATGGTCTCTCTTCAATATGCATTCTGGCATGTTTACCAAATGTGATGGTGTCATGGAATGTTTTCTTACAGATTTTACACTTGTATTCTTTTTTCTGCTGTAAAGGTCTAATATTAGCTACTGGAACACCATGAACATTTGTTGTGATAAAATTCTGTACCTCTGTTCCTGACAATGGAGAATCTGGGTCGCTCTCCTGGAAGTCTTGGAAATCTTCTAATTCTTCAAGCTCTTCTTTTATTGCAGCAAGAGTTTCCTGGCTTAATTCAAGAGTTGGTTCCTCTATAGTTTTTATAGGTTCTTCTATTGGAATGTATGCTTTCTCTATTTGAATATCTTTAATGCTGTCAGTTTTATGGTTTCTGTTGTTATTATTCAACGGCTTGACAGATACTGGAGGGTCTTGAGATTTGTACTTTCTTCTGCGTGTCTGTCCTCTGAGGGATGGCAAGTTGACTTCAGTTCCAGGAGCTCCACAAGACTTACTTCTGTGCTCATGATGCCACAAGCATTCGCTTGTTTTAAAGCTCTTTCCACATCTTCTACATGAGAATGGTCTTAGATCCGAATGAATCCTCTCATGGGCACGGACCGCTGTTGAATCCTTAAATCTTTTCCCACAATACCTGCATTTTTCTGGCAACTCATTACTGTGAATAAATAAATTATGTTTCTTTAAATGATATTTTTCTTTGAATCCTATGTCACATATCTGGCAAACAAATGGGCGTTCATCTGAGTGGGTTCTCATGTGATTTTTATAACCAGATGTATGATGAAAGAACTTGTTACAGATTCGACAGGTCCAGCCATTCGAATTGTCTTTGAAATTCCGAACTGAAGGTTTTTTGTCCATTGGATTGGCAGTAGGGAGATTTGTTTGAGAATTAGCATTGACATTTTCTTGAGTTTGAACTAAAGGGAGAGGTTTTGGTTGAATCACTTTTTCCACAACTTGTTGTGCAGGAATTTGAAATTGTTGTTGTTGCTGTTGCTGTTGTTGTTGGTGATGAGGTGAAAGTTCTTGCTTCTGGAGTTGTTGTTGTTTTTCATCTGTTTCAATTAGCATATCGGCAGACTTTACGGCACCATGCAAGCTTACGTGCATACTGAGGTATTTCTCACTGGCAAATTTCTTGCCACAAATATAGCATTCAAAGACAGCACCATTATTTTCACGACCTGAACGCTTCATTGCATTATCTCTAAACTTTCTAATTCCATTTCTGCTCATGTAGTCAGAATCTGTACTACTGCTTCCATTTTCATAATCACTCCATTCCATGGGTTCCAGTTTGATAGAGGAGTCTGAGTTTTGGTGTTCATATTTAGTGATCTTTCTGGGATTTTCATTACCTATACTCTCTTCATCATTTTGTTCACCAGCCATAAGACTTTTCCAAATAGGAGTTGTAGCCCTTGGACGGAGATTTTTTCCATGACCACCATATTCATTTTCTATACAAATAGGTAAAAGTGATTCTGAATCATTGTTGTTCTCATAATCTCGTGGCTCCACCTTGATTTGAATTCTTGAATTAGCCACAGATTCTCTAACAATCAAGTCTTTTTGAAGATTTTCTACATCAGGCAATGGTGTATCTGGAATGTGATTATCAAATGAGATGTCATTGGTACACTTGAAGACATTTTCCACCATTTTTTCAACAGATGGGATATTGGATATAGTTTGACTCCCACTATCATCCTGGTTTTGGAGATCATAGAGTGTTCTTTTACTGCTGCTGCAATGGTCGCCCATAGATAGCGGAATTTTGACTTGACTTTGTTCACTAGAGGTTATGACTTTTTTGACTGAGGTGATATTGTGAGTTTGCTCTGATGGAGCTATTTTGCTATCTCTTCCACAATTATCTAAACTAACAGATCCTGCATTTTCAGTAATATTGCTGCTTATTTTGGCATTTTTTTCTGAGTTTGTATCTTCTTTTTCCTCTACAATTTCTTCTCCATGAGATTTATCTTTTATTGAAATATTAATGTCACTAATTTCTCTTCCATCATCACAATCTTGTAGACTTTTGGTCATAATACAAATATCTTGTTCAGTGTTTGTCTTTTCATTTTCACCTTTCTTTTTCAATTGTCGGGCAGACCGTCTAGTTGGCAAATTGGAATTACATTTCTCATCTGAATCTACTCTTTCAAATGTCTTTTTGATGTCATGAACACTCATATGCATTGTTAATGTATTTTCATTTCCAAAAGTCTTCCCACAAGTTTTGCATTTGAATGACTCTGCATTAGAATGGGCCATATCCATATGCCTTTGGTAAGTTGCTTTTCGTTTAAAGGATTTTCCACATGGACAATCGTAAGAATATTCCATTGCCGTAGATGGTGGAATGTAGTCCTTGGGTCCACCAATCCGGAACAAGGCATCGGCGTTATGAAGCCAATGCGGCAGGACATCTACTCCAGACATTTATCCCTGCAAAAATAAAAAATGAAGATGATCTTAGTCAAACATTTGTATCAAAAAGAGTAGTATATTTTGAAAAATAGGTTTATGAAGTGTATACCATAATTGACACATGCTTTGATACACATAGTTTCTAGAACAATTATGCTGGAGCTCAACAACACAGAGTAAATACTGAAAACAAGAATTGAATATACCAGCAGTTTAATGTTATATTTAACATGCATCTTGTGATCAGAGTATATATTCAACCAAATATCTATATTCTAAAATATAAAAAATGACATTTTTATGCATGAAAAATATATCAATTTTCATACACAAAAGTATACATTTGAATGTTTAAATTGCATTCAACAAATGAAAACATTAACATGACAATGCTGCGGTTTATTGCAGAACTTACAAATGAATGCACTTTGTATATAGAATAAAGTCCCAGATATATAGTGTAAACCAGTATATTTCCTGAATGATAGTAAGACTTGCTCGCTTGGACACAAAAATAATTCTTAGATTCAGTTTTACTAGATATGATTTATTATTTATTCACTTTTCACTTGACCTGCCTCTAAGTTAATGGTTTTCAGACAAAGGTACTGTGGTATCATGAACTTTGAAAAAAAAGCACTTTTCATGGATTTGTTTGGTCACTCTCAGTGTAATCTTTTGGCACAAGAGCTTCTTTGTGATATAATTTGGACAAAACATGTTGACAAATAATGACCTGCTTGTCTTAAGAATGTTGTGACCACTACATCCTATACCCTATATATAACAAGACATTTCAGGTCTTGCCCTTAAGCATTTGTAATGGCATGACCAAATAAGAAAGTACAGTCTGACAGTGCTTAACATATCAACCACCTGTGAATTAGGGTTTAAATTGTATGTTTTTACTTTAAATTAATATTTACTTCTTATATTGGATGTAGGAAGTCTCAAAAACGCAACAGTTATTGACTCAGATCAAATAAATATGCACTTGTTTGTAACTTGGGCGCAGCATATGGATAGTTTTAACTGTGCAATGAATGGACTTTCCAATGTGAGTAACTTTGTGTAGACATACATATATAAAACTATTTTTAAACTGGAATGTCAAGATTCCAAAGTGATCAAGTGCTCTCATAAATTCCATCCACTTATCAAGTCCTATTGCAAGTTCTTGACCCATCCAAAAAGGTGTTAATATAGCAGACAAAGTAGTAAAGCTATCACTTTTATTCTCAACACAGTGGGATTTCTCTTAATTTCAAAATTCATGAAATCTTTAATAACACTTTCTCTCATCTCAAGTGTTAGTTTTTAGTCATTTTCTGATGATTTTGGAAAGTTAAGAGGGGCTTTTATCAAAAATATCAATCTTGAAAACTAATTAGTAATATGTTTGTTGAAATAAGACATCACTCATGCATTTGATTGGGGCTCTCATGAAAACAATGGATGATTAGTAACCTCAGCATGGCTTGGAGATCCCAGCATTTTGAGTATGGTCTTTGGATATAAGAAACAGAAATAATGACTACTTATTTCTATATACATGTAATATTAAATCCAGTAATTCAGAAATCAGAATCCATCTGTGCATGCGTACATTACTTGTTGTTTTTACATTTTCAAAGGATTACCAAACCATTGTCATAATATGCATGATAAATACTTCCAAACATAAATAATGCTTTTTAACTTAGTCTTGGTCTTAGAGTTTGATTACTGTCAACATGTCACTTTTACCACCTGAAGAAAAAAGCAAACATTTGTGACTTTCTTCCCCAGACACAAAACCTAGCTAAAATGTAGCACTCTTGTACTGCAACTAAAAGATGATAGCCCATTATGTATAAATAAGACAAATTTCTGCTGTTAAGGCATCAAAGTTTTGACTTTATACAAATATTCACTGAGTCTGACTAGACTATGAGGTGTGTTATAATGATGTCTCTTTCATATCAATATTTAAAACCACAAGAAACAACACATTTCTATTAATGTATAAGTATGCCAGGAATGACTCAGCTAGCATTATGAAATTTTAACACAGCTGACAAATTGTGTAGGTTTATTTGTATAGAATTTAATAGATCTTTTATGACAGGAGCATTGCTGTGTCTCTTAGGAAATCTCTTGTTTAACAAAAACACTCTTGTCATAAAAGGGGAGCCATTATTTTATCAATCCAAGGCTACTAAGCTAAAGGTGGGAATTTTTAATCTCTTCTTTATGTTTGTTAAACCAAGTTTTGAAACCTATAGAATCATCCTATCCTATTCATAAATGGAATCAGAGATAGAGAAAATTGTCATCTTAACTTTAAAATGTCATGGTTGAGATTTTCTCTTATAACACATGGACAAAATCCTTGTCTTATTGGTGTATTAAATTATTGTACTTTTTGGTTATATTCAAGCCAAACCCATCAGAGTAATTATGTTCAGCATCCCCTCCCATGCAAATATTTCAATTGCCGCCTGGTGGTTTTTTTACTCCAGAGAAGAAATCAAATACAGAAGCACGCTCTGTAATCACAGCAATCTGTGTCAGAGTTCACACATTATTGTTAGAGAAACATGCAAAATGTCAAAAAATCTCTTAAGCCAAGTTAAGGACATAACATAATCACCAGAATTGTACTATTGTGTAAAGAGTGACAAAATATTTACCAAAGTGTTTTTCAAGCTTTAAACCAATGCGTGTAACATTGTAGATACTTCACATCTGTTGTATTTAACTTTTAAAAAAGGAATTTCATTTTGATAAAAGGAAACATTCAAAATGCAAGAGACATGAGAACTTGTATTTTCATGATACAATTCATATTGAACAAAAACTTTATTACCAGTGTGGTCTCTCATAAAATACTACCAGGACAAAAATTCAGCTCATAACAAAACTTTTTGCCACTGTTACCAATTTTGCAAAGTAAAAGGATTTCTTAATAGAAGGGTATTCATGTAAAACATTGCATGATCAGTCATGACCCCAAAAAGGCATTATCAAATGCTTTTAGAAAAAGAAAAGAGTTTAAACATTTAATTGATTCCAAGCAATTCATATCAATTCATTTTAGACCTATTGTCTAATTATTCCAACAGGCCGATCTTAGACATAATTGTAAATAGGCTTATAGAGCGGGATATTTACATGTGTCTGGGCTAGTACCCTTTTTCTAACCATTTTCCCTCTTTTTTGATTGACAAGTTTACGAGCATTTAATTGTTGAACTTTTTTCTTTTTTTCACCGTAATGGTTTGTGCTTTTATAATTTATTAGGAAACCATCACATGCTTTCTGACCCCATTGTTGAAAAACAATAACCTGATGATTATTTTAATTGTGTACAGCATCCTTAGTTGGAGTGCTGACAATAATTTATCACAACTTACAAATAAATGTTTAAACATAATAAACAATACACATGTACAGTTCTTGTTTTATTCCAGAGATGAATACCGGGGTCCATATGAAAGCCATTGAAGCATATAGCTTCTTTTCTTTCCGGACAATCTGGCATCAATAAAGTGCTACATGATTATTTGATAATCCTAAATAAAACAACACTCTGAATCCTTTCCCTAAACAACTCCAGATCTCTTTTTATCCTTATCATAAATACAGAAATGTTAACATTGATACAGAACTTCAAGAGCTACAAAAGTCAAGAATCAATCGTGAGTCAACAAGAAGCAGGAAAATTAAAATATAATGGTGGGATTGAAGACAGATAGAATTAATTCTCTTTCAGTTGCATTGTCATCCTTTGTATAGACATATACAGGACTTATAATACACCATATTCAATACAGATTACAAACCTCTGTGTTCAGACCCCCAAGGAAGCAATGAGCTCTTGGAATTGATTGCTTCCCATGAGCATCTTTTGAAGACAAAGACAAATCTTTTCCTAAAAGGTACACTGTAATACGTACTAATGAACACAGGTAGATCAAAGCTTTAGAATCCCTAAAGACTGTTCTCTTGGTTCCTTAAATAAAGCTTTACAGATACAATACATCCTTGATTTCATAAACCTGTGAAATAGAATCCTTGTACATTATGTAAGCCAAGGTTTAATCAAAAAGGGGGGGGGTATCAATGTAAGATACATGTATACATGACGTGATGCTATAATATAGTAGAATAGTTTTAGTTGTACCCTTCAAATTCCAATGCTGTTCAGAAACTTAGGAAATCAATTTGCTGACTAAGAGATTGGGTATGTGTTATAAAATGAGAAAAAAGTCAATCTATAAACAACAATTTACTCAGTACCTTATGCAAGCTAGAACCAAGTGGGTGTAAAAATGCATTCTATGTACATCTGTATGAATTCCCTTGTATTTTGTAACATTGATATTGATTGTAGGGTCTCATGCTAACAAATAATAAATTGAAATAACATTTGCCCAGATATCTTTATGATTACGTTCATGTTACATAACTTATTGCATAAATCAGATCTAAACTATTATCTAAATTCTTATCTAAAAGTTACAAGAGGGGGGGGGGGGAGGGGGGGTCCGATCCCAGTTCCCAAAGAATCAAAAATCAAAATCCCAAATCCCAAACAATTAGATATGATCCCAAATC
>JAVSBT010035009.1:0-18009 GCA_033118115.1 Pharyngocirrus eroticus
TAATAAAGATATAATATTATTATTTGTTTTGTTTACATCAAGAAAGGGATAAAGAATGTCTTAGAGTTTTCTTTGCAAATATTTTCAGAAATCTACAAGAAAAGCTGTAAAATCTGACAAACCAAAACCACCCCTTGTGTTCACAATAGACAAAAATCTTGATCATTTACCAGGTGTCAAGTATAACATTGAAAGTTTATCAAAACTGCTTTCATCTTGGATTCAAGATTTAAAGGTAGGTTGGATTTTATGTTCTCTTGGTTCTTAAAAGAACCAAGAGAACATGATTCTTTTACAATTTGTTAGCGGATGGATTACTCATAATGATGTTTTTTATATTTGTAACAGGATTTGTTTTATAATTGTAGATAATATATGAACCTGAAAAAATGACAAATGAAGTATTTGAAATGACCTTACTTGCACAAGAAAATACATGGACAGGTATGAGGAAAAAAAGAAGGGAGCAGATGAGACAACAACAAGCTGTCAATACACAAACAAATGATATGGATCAAGCGGGAGGGAGTACAAGTCACCAGACACAGGGTCCTGGTCAAGAAGATAGGGACTTGAACCAATCAACAAAGAATAGAAATCAACAAAGAAAAAGGCATTTAAATGATGCTGAATGTAGTGGTGACCTGGAACCCAAAAAGTTTAAATCTGATGAAAGTTCTGGAAAAGATCTTGGCACATCTGCAGAGAAAAATGATACAAATCAACAAGAAAAAAGTCAAAACCGTGAAAGCACAGATTTTCAGGATGTATCATTGGAAGATGTAGAAAAATATTTGCTGAAAATTACATTTTGTCTCAAGAAAGAAAAAGACCTTATCAATCTTTCCTTGACATGGATTGATGGAGAAGACTTTACATTGATGAACCAACTTGCCACATATTTTAGAGGAAAATTCTCAAACAAACTGACAAAATTCACCGACAAAAAGCATAAGGGTAGAGGCAAAAAGTAAAAAACAAAAGATTTTTTTCATGATTTTGGTTCATATTTGTGATATTCAGTTCATGGGAAATGTCAACTTTTTTTTATGTGTTTGAACTTAATACATTATGAAGGAATTATGTAAGAAGAAAAATATTCTTGTGAGATGTAGCAGAGAATGTGATAAGAGTGAACATGAAAAAGAAAAACACGCTGCAAAAATTATTGTTCCATAGAAATAAGTTTTGCCTTGGAAAAGTATGTTGACGATAATTATCTTGTCTATTGATGGACCTATTTTATTTAAGAAGGTGGTTAGTTTTGTTTCATGGTAAAATCATCTTTGAAGAAAATTAAACTTGCAGTATTGTGAGGGGACTTGAATTTTGAATCAATAATGGGAGATGCCATTATTTGTTTTTGAAACAAACCAGTGTTCATTTTGGAGACTTTGACATTATCTTACATTTCACGAGATTTGAATTATTAAGAAAGATTTTTGTTAAACTGGATCAGAGAGAGTTAACCAGTTTTGAGTTTAGTTTGGCTGTGATATACAATTGTAAGAACACAAGAGGCATTTTTTATAAATCAAACCACACTTTATTTTTCACTTCAAAAAAAATATTGAAAATGGCTATTAACAATTCATTAGTTGTGGCTCTTTACATTTATCATCACATTGTAAAAAGACTAGTTCTTGGAACAGAGCCACAGGAGTTTGTCTATATTAGGTCCTATTTGTTGTTGAGGCAATTGTAAATCCTTTGCTTATTTGTAGAAAACAGGAGGCAATAAATTTGTAGACATCATGTCTGTGTATTTTGTTCATGCCATATAGAAAAAAATCAATTAACTTTGGCTTACTTCAACAAAAAGTAAACAAGACAAAACTTTGCTTTTCCTTGCAAATTAACAAAACTGTAACTAGAAATTTCACTCAATCATTAAACAAAGCCCCCCCATTATCTTCTTTCAATAAACTTTAAGCTAAGTCTTAACATAACACACATTTACTAACCCCATTAGCTCTCCAAACTAATCTAATGAGGGATAGGGATCAAGAGTTTCTACCCTGTTTCCCAGCAACACTAATCCAAGGAAGACTGAACTAACGTGCTGTATTTACACTAGAGAACAACTAAGAGAGGAGGATGAGAGACTTGATTAGATTGAATTGGAGAGCTATTGGATCGGAATCTACAACTACAAATTCAATTTACAATTTTTATTTATTTGCTGAACTTCATTCAGCTTACATTCAAATCACTACAAAATCCTCCAAAACAGAGTTTATTGTCACTTTTCTACATTTGGACAATTCCAAAAATACATCACTAGAATTCTTGATGATATCATGGCTGTTGAATGGATAAGAAAATTTGTTCTTTATCTACAATCATGCTTTTCTACACGTGCATAGTTTGAGAGTGGAAGTTCAAGGATTTCTGACTCCATGAGCTATCTCAGTCCAGAGAATTACCTAATTATGTTTTTGAACTACGTAATTTGACATAGTCTTTTTATAACTTTGGGATTCTAGTAGAGAGAAAAGACCTCAAAGTCAATTGTAAACTACAAACCTTTCTTTTGTTTTCATTAGAATCTACCTATCCTATTATCCCTTCTAAATAGCTCTCTACTTTCTTAAATCGTTCGTCTAGAGCAAAAGTTGCCTATCTACACTTTGGAAGATATTGAGATAATCAAGAAAAACGTTGCCTATTTACATGATGTATATAGGCAATTTATGATTTTCAAAATTAAAAAATATTTATTTGGTGTCTAGTTGTATTTCCAGAAATCATACAACAGATAGAGACTGTGTGCTATTACACATTTTTCCATACCCGACTAAAAAATTTCAAAAAGTGTAGTTAGGCGACTTTTGCTCCAGACGAACAAAATGTAAGCTACTGTGAACACATTAACACTTCAAATATAGTAGGTTGTTTATATTTTCACAGAGGTACTGAACAAGATGCTTTGTCAAATGAAAACCAAGCCTCTGCTGTCTTAAGGGTCCTGAAAGACTCGGTCTTAGTATGAAACCTAACATGGATGAACTTTAAACAAGCAAACTGTGCAGTGGATGATTATCTTCCAGCTGCTTCCTCTAAAGATTGGGATGTACCATTTGTTAGGGGAGGAGTCTGCTTTTCTTCCAAAGTGTCTGTATCAGACTTTGTACATGATTTTTCAATGTCTTTTGGGGCACTTTTTTCCCCTTCAGACTTTGTAATTGCTTGTGGGTTTTGACTACCAGGTTCTCCTTGCTGTTGACGCCGCAGCATTTCTTGACGGAATTTGTCAATATCTTCTTGACTACAAAACACAACATAGACACAGTATGGTTATAAAGATATGATAAAATCATGGTTCAATTTGCAAATTTTGATCACCAGATATCTTATTTGTAATCAAATCGAGTGTTCTGCTAGACTTACCTGATATGTAAAAATACTATTCCATTGATGAGGTTCAAAGTATCTAAAACATTGGCCAATGAGGGTGTTTGGATCTGAAGAAATAAGTAAGCACAAACATTACCAGAGTAAATGTGTTCAAATATCAGTACATGTATTTAAAAAGTTCTTAACAGTGAAATAGCCAAATACAAAATGATATTAACATATTGCTTTCATACCTGTAGAGGTGGAATGCTAACACTTTTTTCTCCCTTGTAAAGTTCGTTCATAGTTTTTTGGAACTTGACCGCCTGTTGTGTGAGATGTTTGAGACATTCTGAGGATTCTTTGGTTCTGTCATGTTCTTCACCCAACTAAACAAAGGAATGAAATAAATTTTAGGTGTGGTAAGTTTTCAATACTTAGAAAAATTGTCAACCCAATACATAATGGAAGTTAATCTTCATGGAAAAAAAACCCCTATGCTTTAATGACGCTCAGACAATAACACATTTCTGTTGGTAAAGATAAAAGATTGATTTTCTCTTTCAATTAAATTTTTCCTATTCCAACAGCACATCATTTAAGAGAGTACAATGTTACCCTTCCCCTAAACCAAAATTTCACCACTTACCAATTGCTTGTATATGCCATAAGCCTCCTTTTCATTTTGTAGTGCTGTTCTAAAGTCACCCTTGCAAGAGTATGTTCTTGCCACCAGATGATAATTCATGGCAACCTTCAAACTTTTCACTCCAAAAAACCTATAAATAAAATGATGCATTCCATATAGGGACTCCTCTTTTTTAAAAGATATGTAAATACTGAATATCTGTTCTTTTGAACTTTGAAAAATAGTACTTACTTTGATAAATGAATGTTCTTTTTTAACCAAACTAGAAAGCATTTTTACCTTCGTGATATATTTCGACTATTATGTTCTGCAATCTTCGTCAGACTGATTGGTGTTCAGGTCAATTTGCCAGTAGATGGCGCTTGTTTGGTTAAAAAAGACGTTCAATTATCATGTATTCACCAAACTAATGAATCTTTTCAAGAATAGTACTTACTTTGTATTGAGTTCTAAAGCTTTTTGTAGGAAGCGCAAGGATAAGTCAAACTCTCCAACTGCATGAAGGATCAGACCAATATTGCTCTGGAAAAACCAAGAGAAAAATAATTAAAAGTTAAATTGTAATTAGTTTGGACTTACTTGACTTAACCTTTAGCCCACGGCAGATTTTTTAGCATATTACACCCTATTGTACTGAAACCTGTACATATTTTCATTTTTCATGTGGGGTGTAGAAAGGATTTCCAAAAAAACATGCATATGTTAGAAAAGAAATCACACAAAAATCTATATTTTTGTTCCTATACCCTATTATCCCCCTGTGCCTTTTTACATGAATAATGACATGTACACACCTTTTATATTTCTATAAAGAGAACAAAAAAATGGACATTCGACTAAATTTATGAACACAAAAATCAAAGCTCCCTATAATTTAGTGCATACTCACATCAAATAGAGCAACTTCTGGATGATTCTCCCCGTGACATAACAGTGCCAAGTATCTTGCTCTATACATGAGTCGCAAGGCAGAAGATATCATGTTATTTGCAAAGCAATACAAGGCAAGATGGGCCTGAAAATAAGAGATATTAGAAAATATAGATGGCACAAACAACTCTATTTCCTTTCATTTACAATCTATGCTATTTTAGAGTTTAAATCCTTTTTAAATTTGCAAATTTTGACTTACATATTCTGTAATTGTATTGGGATGGTCAATTCCTAGCACCCTTTCACTCATAAGCACAGCTCTTTGTTGAAAAGCAAGTGCCTAAAATAGGATAAATAGAATACTTCTTTATACAATATGCAATTGCATCTATGATAATGGAATTCAGTATTACAAAATTGATTTATCAATGGGTAAATAAGTCATTACAGAACAGTTTTCAACAAAATAATTACCTCTCCATAGTCGCCCATGATATAATTAAGTCTTGCCAGAAGTCTTAGACAAGCAGCAATTTCTGGATGCATAGCACCATACACATTATTGAGAAGATTCAAAGCTTCACTGATAAGTTCATAACCATCCCTAAGAAGCCCTTGCTGGATTTTCTGTTGCCCAGTGGTAAACACATGGTAAGCATCAGATGCCTGCAGAGAAAAAAATATCAAAATCAGTACAATGCTAGTGCTGCATGGACTCCCACTAGAAAAAAAATCCATAATAAGCTTCTCTTTTGCAATATATTTCTTTCAATGATTGATATTATCAAATTTAATTTCATACCTTTGGATGGATATTCTTTACAACTGGATACACATTCAAAATATCTTCCTCATAAAAAGCTTGCTTGTGTTTGTTGTCAAAATTGTATTCCCTCAGTAAAAGCTGTAGACCAAGCTTTTTGGAGAATGATCTCAAAAGAGATATCTTTTGGAGTTCATACTTTTCTATTGCTGTATCAATGGAGTCACTATAAAACACAGAAACAAATATAATAAAGAGTCCACACAATAATATTCAGCTTTAAGGTCACAAAACCATAATTTAGAATTTGAAAGTTCCAAGTTGTACTCACACATCTAGCTTGAAGCTGAAATACTCTTCTGTTTCTTCCTGTATCTTTTTCCACAAAGATTTAGGAGTTTCTGTGGCCCATTCTGTATTGTCTGAAAAGGGAGGAAGTTCAATATATTAATCAAATCTTCTCGCCAACTTTTGATTTTTGATAAATGCAAGATTATTTTTTTTCTCTATGAAAAATACACTTATGCCCCACATTTAAAAGCTGTTGACATCCATATTCAAAAACAGTAAAAAAATAATCCTCACCATTACTTTGAGACATGAGCGATTTATTCTTCTTCCTATTTCTTTTTCTTGATCTTTGGCTCTGTAGCTGAAGAGATAACAATTATGAATCAAAGAGTTCAAATTAAAGGTTCTTTAGAACTTTTTGTAAGTGGTATGCATCATTCAGAATAAACTTCAAGTTCTTACCTCTTCTGATGCAACTGAAGTATGTGGGTTTGGATAGGATCCTAGAAAACAGTTCAGGAAATGACTAATAGCTGCTGACAAACTCATGGTTTCCACACCTTGCATGAATACTTTGAATAAATGCTTTGCTGTTCTACAAATCAACTCGGACACAGCAATTCCCTAAAATAAGTAATATATTTAAGGATGAGGACAAAAACAAATTAATGTGATTTTTTTTCTTCTTTCCACTGACCGAACCTCATTCAAGCGCAAGTTATCAATCAAATATATCAGGGCTACACTGAATGTAATCATGGGTTCTTTTTTTTTGAAAAAACATTTAAGTATTATTTATTCAAATTTGTCTGCAAAACATCAAGACTTACATAGAGGTAGGACAGCTGAGGATACTTTTCCACTAACTCTGTAACTTTGCCAAGGTAACGGATGTTGATTCCACTTATCAAAAAAAAGAGAGAAGGAAATATTAGCCACAATTATGAAGAGTTTAAATTGCAGTCAAACAGTTTCTTAAAACTTCCAAATATCTACATAAATTAGAATACACAAATTGAGGAGGCTGTCCACATTTATTCTGAAAATGAGGCCAGAGTTCAACTCACTTGTGATGCATTGCTTCTGAAAGGGTGTACCCATCGATAGGGGAAGACGCATGCTCTAAACAGTCTTTAATCTGTTGAATGGAATAAAAATTCATTACGTGAGTATCAAATAGATACCTTATACTTTCAAGAACCAATTTCAAGTAAAAAACCGATAATATGCTTACAAAACTTGGAATCTGATGAATGAGCAAAAATTCTGCAGCCTCCTTTACAAGTTGTTTCTCTCGTTTTAGATTATCACTCTGGAAATATAAATTAAACATTATTCAACCCTAACCAGTAAATCATTTCATTTATCTATCATAAAGAATGGGAATATCATAGTAAAATACTTTTTTTACACAAGCTTTCCATCCCAAGTCAACCATTGGAAATGTTAGTTGCCCTGATAAAATAACTTCAATCAATCAATCAATCAATGGCCCACTGTATCTAGAATCTTACAGAAGGTACAGGGCAGTGGGATTATCATTCTTACTTTTAACAGCATATCATTTCAAAGAAACTTCTAATTTCTAAAGATATATATTTTCAATGCTTTTTTGGCGGTCATTGAGTTAAATTCTAATACCTCTGGTTCTGAATGTGTTACATGGGGTTGCCAGACATCAGTGTTGAAATTGATGCTGAATTCTGCGTCACTAAGAGATCCTACAGCTCTGGCAGCCAATTTGACAATATCTTTGCTATTTTCTTCAACTGCAAATAACAATTCACACTACATTATCCCCAAATCAACATTTTCAAAATCAGTTATCTTTTTGAATTGTTTACCTATTTGTAAATGACTTTCATTCTTAAGAATAATGTTTAGTTCACATAGCTATAAAGCAAAATTTACTACAATATGAATGTACTCTTCATCACAAGCACTTACACTGTTCTGGGTCATTTCCAGTCAAGGCTTCTACAATCTTTTTGGCTTCTTCTGTTTCTACTTCTTTTTCTCCTTCCTTTACTTCAGCTTCAATTGCTGGAGTCTTCTCTTTTTCTTTGGCCTCTCTTTCTTCAGATTCTCTTTTTTCCTGATTGGGCAAGATACATTATGTTTAATAACAGACCTTTGTCTCATGTATTCACATTTCGAAAACTTAAAAACCTTTAAGAAAAGTATCTCATACATGCGCAAGTTATCTATCATCAACATCAGGGCTACACTGAATGTAATCACTGGTAACTTTCCTTTCATTAACAATTTTTCTTAATCATATTATTCTTATCAAAAACTTTTAAAATAAAGTGGAAGATATCTCCAAGTCTCTATCACAACAATAAAAATGCCAGTCTACAATATATGGTCTTTAAACTTACTTTCTCTGCTTTGGCTTCTTCTTGTAATTTTTTGATTCTGAGCTGTTGGAAGTGGAATGCTGCTTGTTTGATAAAAGCCATGTATTTACCCCTAAGTAAATAAAAGCAATACACATTTTATTCACTATGTTTTCATCATTTTACCCATATTTTTTAAGAATGAAGTTTTATTCTAAGACTGAAAATAGATACCAACACATAAATATCCTAGATGAAAGAGCAGATATATCACCGTAGTTACTTACTCTACAAATGTATCTATTAGTTCTTGTCTAAGACAGACTAATTTGTGACGGAATTTTTTAGGGAAATTCATTGCAGAAACTTCTTCACTTAATTGTACTTCTTCAACTGAAAAATAAAACAAATTCAATTTTTAAGCAGATTTGCATTTTGATAGGCCAAAAAAGATTTCTTATTCAAATTTTGTAAAAATAAAAGAACCTCATTCATGCGCAAGTTATCTATCATTAATATCAGGGCTACACTGAATGTAATCACAGGTTATTTTCTTTTCATAGCTGAAGTTTTCAAATCAATGATTCTTGTCTCATTGAAAGGGTATTTCAACTTACTTTCTATATAATTTACATCTGGAGGAAACGTTCTCAAAAGATCCAATACATAATGCCTGCCATCATTTCCAATGATTCCTTTACATTCTACAGACGAAGACAATTCGATTTCTTCATCTTTGTCATTCTTCACTCTGAAAATATAGATTAAGTAAAATATACGGTTAAAACCAGGGCCACACAAGTATTTATTTTATAATATCACCAAATAATTCTATCTAAAGTACAATCAAAACTTACTTGTGAGGTCTAATTTTCAAAGCTGTAGCAGTTTTCTGTAGCTAGAAGGAGGAAAAATAGGAGAAATGGTACAATAAAATCTAAAATCCCTAAATATGACTATGTCATTCTACCTCAGGAAAACATGAAAAAAAAATTAAAAATCATATACATCAAAGAAAGTCGGAATAGAACCTCATTCATGCGCAAGTTATCTATCACTTATATCAGGGCTACACTGAATGTAATCATAGGTCTATATTACTTCAACCTCTTTTAAAACCCACACCCCCCTTCAAATCAGCAACAATGAAGTATTTTTATTCCAAAATTGACAACTAACCAAGTCCTTATATTTGTCATGTGTGACTACTGTTTTCCCAAAGTCTATGGATCCATAAACCACTGATTGTTCTTGTTCTCTTTCTAATATTCCTATTTGAAAAGGGAGAAGGGATATTCCGTTAATAACCATACAAATCACAGGCAAAAGTCAGCATTATAAATGAAATAAAATAAATTTACAACCACAAAAGAAAACTATGAACAAGGACTAAAATAATTATGTGAAACAACATAAGACTATTACCTGGAATAATAGACTGAGCGGTTACCCTGAAGCCTTTATAGTCTACTACTACTGTTCCAAGAGTATACAGGCCTTCTGCATCAACACTGGCATAAGCCTTTACACCTTGCAAATCACTGCCCTAAACCCAAAGGAGAGATAAAAAAACAAAATTGGTATAAACAGGAACAAAAAAAACCATTAGTAAGAGTCTAATACTTCTATATTTTGACATTGTCAGAAACTAATCACCCTTCACAAAGAGGAAATAAAAATCTAAACTTACAGGTGCACAGTATGCAGCAGCATCCCCTCCAAAATCTTTGTAATGGTCCTTCACATCAAATCCAAGACTGAAAAAAATGTTGTTCCACAGAAACATCTGCATCCTGCAAAATAATAAAAGAAACAGTCAAAAAGGTTATTTTTTCCCTGTTACAAAAAATTGTTGAAAGGGTTCATTTCTATTTCATCTGCCTAAAAACACTCCAAATTAACTTACTTTGCATCTTCTCCTGGATTAATAGCCATAATGTTGCCATCAATGACAGACATAGCACCTCTGGTTGCAGCCACCACAAAATCACTGTGTACCTTAATGAGAGAAAAAGTCCTAGAATGTCAAAAATGACTTTCATATGTAAAAGAAAAAAAGACACACCATCACGTATATCGTTTAGCCTTCTCTACAATGGCCCTTTCTGCTCTGTACTAGACTAGTAATGATTTTGTTGCACTCACTTTAAAGATGGCCCTTTCTCTAATAAGTCTGTCAGGCAAAGTTTTTCTTGGGAGTTCTCTAGTTGTCTGTAATTCTTCATTCCAATCCCTTGTCTGTCCTGGGATATGTTCTTCATACCCAAGTCTTGAGGAGAAGGCTGAAGAAATTGATAAAACACAATATGAAGATACAAAGTGGTAGAACTATATTTCTAAACATAAGAATGTTTACAAATAAACATCAACAATTTCTTACTCCATAAGTAACAGCTGCATGTCGAAATATCATAAGATTTATTTTTGTTTTTATATATCAAAAGGCTAGCATCGACAGGCATTCAAGAGATCCTTTTCATAAATTCTTAAACAACATAAATGTTTTTCATAAAAGTTTGACATTCATGTTCACTGGCTTTACATTTACAGCACAAACTTACCATCTTCAGCTCTAATGGAATCAACACTGTGTTCCATCTGTGGAGCTAGCCAACTATAAACCTGATATGGAGTGGCTACTCTCTCAAAAGGATGCTTCTGTGCTCTGAAAGTGTCAAGTATGGGAGCTCATGACTCAACATTACAAGTAAACAAATTACTCTTTGGAGCTAGTAACTAATATTTACACTCACTAAATTCATTTTGAAAGAAAATGAAATGAGCAAAAATGTACCTTTTCTTCAAAAGGATCTGGAAATTTCTCTTGAAAGATGGACTGACCTACAATACAAAATGACAGCACCTAAAACGTTTGTCCTAAACATTGCTTTACAAAAAAGTTAATCTCAATATCATAACCCTCATGTCAAATGTCTGAAACTCTCACGAATATTCAAGAATAAAATTTAATCACTGGGCATTCAAATCAAGATTTTATGTTTATTCAGAGCTACTTGGCAGATATTGGAGTTTACAAGTCAAAGTTATCCTACCTGATTGAGCAGATCAATCAAAGAGTGGCAAAGGTGTTTCTGGGGAGCAGCCTTGGGGTTAAATTCATCCTGTGTTGACCTAGAACATAAAGCAATACTCAATTAACTGACCTTTGAGGAAATTGTTACTTACCTAGCAACTTATGTTTTATCTTGCCACAAACTGAAGAGAGATCAGTACCAACTACTAAATTTTCATTAATTTCTCTGCATGAAGGATTAATGATCAGAATTCAATTAGCACTTTTTTTGTCTTACTTACTGGTTTATATAAAACCCTCTGGTTGAAGCTGTGACATGATAACGCTTGTCTTCCAATGTTACAATGAACAAGTACAGCAAATCACCTGTGATGTGAACAAAATACAACTCATTAGATTCAGAAAGAACATAAAATTACAAAGCAATTTTTTTGTGAAAACAATCAATCTGCTTTTCCTTACCATGCATTTTCCTATTTCCAGGTGGTGGATTCCAGCCGCTGTATGTGAGAACTTTCAAACACTGTGGTGCCTGTAAAAAATTGAAAGGCAGTGTTTTACTAGAGAAAGGAACAAAATAACAAAAGAAAAATTCAAAACCAAGAGGAATTGCAACCTATAAACATATAATTCAACCACTGTTCTTTGTGTGTACCACATAAATCATCTAGCAATTTAAGGTGTTTTTTTAAACTTTTATTTTCATTGTAGCCTGTAGAGCGGATCTTTGCTATCAGTAAAACCCTCATGTCAAATGTCTGAAACTTTCAAGGATTTTCAAGAGAAAAATTGTAATCATTGGGTATACTGGCCACCTTTTACATCAAATTGCTTTAAACTCCTTTGCACACTTTTATGATGGCAAAATACAGTGTAAAAAATAAATGTTCAGAGCTATGGAAGAGAACCTGTGAATGTACTTCTTTTGGGTTTTTTACTCACCTTCATTTCTTTGCAAGAAGGATGAAGTGGACACATTGGCCTATCCTTGTTTCCAGGCATAATGTATTCAGGAGGAGTACAGTCAACAGATTCAAT
This sequence comes from Pharyngocirrus eroticus, assembly GCA_033118115.1. Lineage (NCBI taxonomy): Eukaryota > Metazoa > Annelida > Polychaeta > Saccocirridae > Pharyngocirrus > Pharyngocirrus eroticus. Next base: position 12,324 of record JAVSBT010035009.1, read on the forward strand.
TTTGGTTTTTTTCTCTACAAAAACAATTCACAGCATCAGTATCCACCATTTCCATGTACATATTAATTAAAAGTTTCTCCATTCAAATATTCATAAAACAAAAGAACCTATGATAATTAATCATCAGCATTTAGTTTGTCTTTGTAGACTACTAAATCATAATATAGCTAAACAGGGGTTTTTTTAACTTTTTATTTTCATAGTAGCTTGTAGAGCGGAACTTTGCAATCAGTAAAACCCTCATGTCAAATGTCTGAAACTTTCATGGATTTTCAAGAGAAAAATTGTAATCATTGGGTATACTGGCCACCTTTTACACCAAATTGCTTTATCCTCCTTTGCACGCTTTTATGATGGTAAAATCCAGTGAAACAAATAAATGTTCAGAGCTATGGAAGGGGGCTTACCAATTTAGAAAAATATGGATAATTTGCTTAAGTTACTGTATTATGTAATTTTGTTAAAGCTTTAAATTCATAACTTGTTCTTAATTCAATTAACAAGTTCTATTTCATCTAATATTATTTAAAACTCACTTTTTGATGTTCTCATTTACCTGAAGAAGTCTGTTGTTAACAGATGAACGTTGTATTGATTGTTTATCATTTTTTGATTGTAGAGTAACAGAATTTATTTTTCAAAAAAACAACAACATAATATAGCTTACCAAGGATATCCCCAAGAGTGACAACATTGAGAAATGCCAAGGAATTACAGTCGATACCATTGTAGGCATCAGATAATTCCACAGATTTCATCAAATCCCTTACATGACGTACATGAATTCTTGCCTCCCTGACAGTGTATGGTTCTTTGCAAAAGAAAATAACAGCAAGCATTATCCATCAGACAATGAATAGGACTCATTTCATTTGAAATATTTTTGTTAATATTTTCTGACATAAATGTAGGTGCTTCAATTTTATTTTTAGCACCTGACTTGTAGGTGATGTTTTTCTTGTATTATTCCCTGATAAATCCATTTCCCAGTTACTTAGTTTAACCTACCTTCTACCACTTTTAGAACTGATCCTTCTGTTAACCCTTCAATGCTTTTCAATTCTGAAAAATTGTCTAAAGTTACCCCATCAAGTTGTAGAGAAAAGCAAGTTCTCATACAAGTTTCTTCTCTGTCAATCAAAAACTGATAGATTTCCTGAACTAGTTCCATGGAGCTTACCTATAATAAAAGAGGGGGAAATAGTGTTACTTCAAAATATTTATTTACCCCATAAGGAAATATGACCATGGGGGGATTTATCTTTTATCATTTCTCTATAAGGTATTATTTCAGGATTGTAAGACTTTTATGTATTTCTCGAGCAAATTCTGTAAAGGCTTCATCTACAAATTTTCCTTCCTCATCTGCTAAAAGAGGAACAATGGGTTTTAGCAAACAGTCACTCCCTGTTGCTTTCCAGGTGTTTTAGGAACTAAAAATAGGAATTCATGAGGTTCCAGGAAAGAGAAGAGAGGGACAAAATCAGATTTCCAAAGAATTTGGGGCAGAGTCAGTGTGTAACCTGATATTTTGCCACCTTTTTTCAAGTGGCTTAGACTCAAATGTAGAATTGTCTATGAGACAATATCAAAATTCAGCTGAAGAAGGAGAGAATGAAGAGCTGGTTTCCTCAACATTTACGACAGAGATCCCCATAGCATCCATCATCACAGGGCCACCCAGGGTCTCTGTCTGGGGAAGGCCTATAAGTTATCAAGAAACCACCAAGTCATCATCAATCAGCTTAAAGTGGGGCACAGCCCTTTAACAGCAAGATATTTACACAGGATTGGGAAGGCCACTAGTCCCAGCTGTCCCCACTGTGGTATCGATGAATCAATTGTACACCTGCTTCTGATCTGCCCCTACCATCAGCAGATCAGAGCAAATACCATGGGTCCCAATCCAGACTTATCCATCCTGGAGAGGGACCCTCACAGAGTTCTGGACTTTCTGGGGGGAATAGGGCGTCTCACACGCCCTCCTGACTAGTCAGCGCCCAGACGTCAGAGAGAGAGAGAGAGCTGGTTTCAAGACCTTCATTTGTTGCGAGTTTGTTAAACATAATAAAAATTATAACAAATGCCTTGACTTCTCCACTTCTGTGTTATTTTCAGTTCCCTCTAATTTAATGGATGGCAATGAATGCCAGTCAAATCACAATCATCTTTCCTTGAATTCTCAATTACAAATGGAAGACAATTTTCCAGACCACTGCTTTTAAATCAATCATTTTATGGACAGTCTCATGAAACTAATACAGCCTTGTATTTTCAACTGCTGTATGACCACCCTTACTGTGTAACTTCACATGAACACCTACATGTTATACATGTGCAGTTATATTGTTTTTCTATAAGCCGATAAACTGATTACAACTTGGGTCACAATAACATTTGCTGTTTTTTGTTGCAACCAATGAACCTAATCAATATATAAAAATTACTTTCAAAACAATCAATGCATAAAGAAATTTTTCAAGGATAAAAATATAATGATATTCAAAGTCAATCAAACAACCCCTATTTAAGGTCAACAACACAAGCAGACCCAGATTTTGTAAATAGCATCAGACTAGGCCAAGATACATATCAAATATTCACAGCAGGCTTCAGTCCTAATCCTTGACCCCTGAACCATGAGTACGCAGCCAAAATATATGGAACAAATAAGTGGTTTACTTATTTCTCATGGCAACTCAAAGTCTAAAGATCATGCATTATTTTGCAATTTTGATCTTGTTGAAACATTCCACGTTTTGAATTAAATGTATCGCTAAACAGTATCTTACCTACATAAAGACCATCTAATAATACATAATACTAGAAACATCCCATTTACAGCAAATAAAGTAACAATGACAATTTAAAAAAAATACCCAAACCAGCATCATTATCTTCATCAGGGTAATATGAAAATCATTCAATGCAGTATAGAGCTCTTTAATGAAAACATTATCAGGGTAATATGAATAACTCTCTTTCAAGTATTTCAAAAGAAAATCTATAGAAAATGTAAGAATGTTTTCTTTTCCTATCCCCCTTCCCTACAACTCATTCAAACAATACTTTTGATATTAACATTAGTGAACTTACTGGCAAATCAAATGGATCCATTCCCGGTGCTTGTATCTTGATGGTAAAGCCTGTATCCTGGATAAGAACCACATTTTGATCAATTTGCTCCTGCTGATTTGCCTCAGGGGCTTGATCTCCACTCCCTGACTCCTGGTTCAAAGCTGTCGCTCCAGCTGCCTCCTTAGACTCCATAGCGTCTGAATCACATTTTTTCTCCCCTATGATGACATGTCCATTAGGAACATGATCCCCTTGGGCTGTAAAAGAAATAATTTAATAAGCCCCTATTTAGAACATAAATACAAAAATGAAATTTGAAAAAAGTGTTTCCATGTGGATTAAAGTATGCAACTAATTTGGATATTTCCAGGTCACATCTGCCTCATTAGAGATTAGTTACCAAATAAAAAACTACTTCCACCACTATACATGAAGTACTAACTCATTCATATTCTAATCTGAAATTAAGCACCACTATAAAATATCATAGTATCATATTTTGGTATTTGTTAGTGACAATAAACTTAAAGGCTAAATGTTCTGTAAAGAGGTGGAGAGTAGCAATTATGATTCCAAACACTAATGAAGTGATAAAGTTTATTTTTCAATCGAATAATTTCTATTTGATTATTTCATTTATCATACTCAACATAGAAATATTGAAGAAAAAGCTTTATTTTTGAAGTCTAGTCTACTCTATACTCTTGTGTCATCCTTGTATGTAACCACATTGCGTCAGATCATAGAACCATGACTGCGGTGCACGACTTTCTTTACAAAAACAAGCGAAACTATGCAAAACTAGTCGCATTAATTTACAAACGTAAACAACAGCAAAAAGTAAAAATATCACTCATTTTAATTTCTATGTTCGGAAACATTGTGCGTGCCATTGATTTACCCACAATGCATACGAAATTGCAATACATAACTAGCTCAATGTGACCCCTATTTGCAGTGACCCAAAAACATAACAGAAAACCATCTGTATGCTTTTCCAAAATAATACTCTATTTCGTTAACCGACAAATACTTATCAATGCTTTTCAAATCAGCCGAGACAAAAAATAAAAATCACGCAATTCCACTACAGACGCCCTTGTCTGTTTGACAGTTCGTTACGACATAAGCAAATCAAAGGGAAACATGTGTGGAAGTAAATCACATATCCTTGTATTATCGTCAAAAATATTCAAGGTCGTAACAGAAACTTGGTACACCTGAATACAAGTACGACATATCATACATTTGATATTTCCACAGCAATAATCATTTGAAAATAAATCCAATTTTACCAATACACAAATTTGACAGCCGCAGCAAAAGCAGGGGAACCTAGCTTTGGGTCCACTTTTTGGACGCTCCTACAGGCTTAATCGAAATCAAAATATCCCTTACCTTCCCCATTAACTGTTTGTTCATCACTTGCATGTTTTTCATGAACAGTGGTTTTCATATCACATTTTTCGACCTTAGCGGCGCTTTGTTCATTTTCTAAGCCTTCCACCCCGGCCATGCTGAATTTGAGTTAACTTGCAACTGCACGTGTACCTTTCCGGAGGGTCACCTCCATTCATTCCTATAAGGAAAATAGCTACAAAGAACAAAAATATTGTTATAAATGACTTTCGTCTTTTTTTTAATTTCGCAATATATTTAAAAGAAATCTAATATGATATTTTTTATTATTTGAGAAAATTATTTATTAGAAAAAGCTTCTATTATCTTTGATAAATGGTTCTTTCGGAAATTGGAGGTTCGAGACTAACAAAATATGGTGCTGGTTATAATAAGCCGGAATACACAAAACTCAGATACTAATGAAATTAACACAACTACGTCTTGACAAATGTTTGTATGTGATTAAACAATAAAACAGCTATAAGCGAAAGACATGGATTTACTACCCAAGCCTTACAATATTCAAAATATGGAGAATGAAAACAAAAGAAACTTGCGACATGTTGGTGAGATGCTTCGCAAGACCGAGAAGGGGAAATTGACATATGATCGACATGGGCTTTCGACGAAAGCAAATATCAAAGTAAGTTGATGATGTCAAAGAATGACAGAAAATGTGTAAGATTATAGGGAATATTTCAATTGTTATTGTCAATTAATCTAGAGTTTACCCTTTAAACTGCATAGGATATCAAAATATGTATTGATGGGCTAAGTTATACAATTATTTACTTATTCTTATTTTCGGTGTTTCTTCCTTAATCATTGTAGAAAACAATTGAACACTGTACAAGTCCTACCAAATTAGCTATTTCGCCACCAGTGACAACATCCTCAAGATTATCTTTCATAGAAACAGATGCAGAATCAAAGTAAGTTTTTTTCTTTTGGCTGAAAATGCATATTAGAATTTGAGTTGGCTTTCTATTCCTACACTCACTGGTTGAATAAGTAAAACATGTGCCTTGAAGGCTTGATATCCTTGACATCCTCCAAATATGAAGACTTGATGAAAATACTGCTTAAAAGGGCAATGGAGCCATTTTTTATTTTTTTCCGTTTTTTTTTTGGACAACTTAGGACAGTTATTAGGTCATAAGCCAAAGGGTTCTAGATGCCCTTTAGTGAATTCCAAGATGAATAGGCA